>NW_020868536.1:235091-240091 GCF_003789085.1 Penaeus vannamei
CCACCTCTAATGCCACTGTGTTTATCTAAGTTTGTATTTCTTTTAAAATAATCATTAGTTGTTTTAAGCATTAAGTTAATGCACATCAACTCTTTTTTTTCTGACAAATGAAAAAAGCTGCTAATGTAAAAGAACCATTACTCATGAAAAAATATATATATTTTAATATTCTATTGTATTACCTCCTAGAGAGGCCAACCTGAAATTAGTTATGCAGTAAGTTTTAAATATACTATTCCAAGGACATTAACAGACATGAAATCAAACTTCTTCTGAAATAGCCCTCTAAAGCTGTTAGTACTATAATTATTCAACCGTAAAATTAAAAGCAGATCAAATATTCATGTGTAAAAATAAATAAGGTTCTGAAATTGTTCAAAATTAATTTGAAAACAAAACTTAAGATGTTCTAACATCATCAATAGGAACAGACCACAGAAAGCCCCATGTACTATTAAAACAAACTACCAAAAGCAACCCATAAAGATGAAAAAACAAGAGCTAGACAAATGCACAAAAGCTGCACCACAGCTGACCTCCTCCTGCGTGATCTAGAGGATGACCTTCGACCTCTGGAGCGTGATCGTGACCTTCTGTGTCTAGACCTAGACCGGGACCTTGAGCGTGATCTGGATCGTCTTCTGCGTCGTGAACGACTTCTAGACCGTGATCGGCTGCGGCGGCGTCTGTCTGAATCACGGTCCTCATGGCGACTGGAAAATAACAGACCTACTATGAGTACACAATCAAAGAAAAAAGACTCATAATGGCCATCATAAATGACTGAAATCATTCCTAGAGACTGTCTACTAAAATAAGTTAATCTACTAAAATAAAAATCACTTATTCAAAACCAGTTTTGTAATAGAAGTCAATTTGCAATTACATCTAAAAAACAAAAGAAAAAAAACTGTGTACATTCAACACTAATCCCAGACAAATTCATTGCTATCTTTTAACAAATTAATTTCTTACATATCATGATTTCAAGTAAGGCTTGTTCTCAATACTCAAGAAACATTATGCAAAAACTGACATGCTTCTAAATTCAACATATATTCAGGAGAGAATTCATAAAATTGTTAAACCCTATCCTTAACAGCAAAGCATAGTTTATCTGTAAATGCAATACAAGGAATTTTTGATCTTCTGCAAATATTAACCATGTCTTACAGACATGTATTTTCTAAAAAATAAAAATGAAAATAGGAAAATGACTACATATCAAGAGCACAAGAAAACTCTTACATTTCTTTGACATCATCACTATCATCCGAGTGCTCCCCTTCTTCTCTTGGACTTTTGGGCTTTTCTGGGGGTGGGTGAACCTGTGAGAAGTCTAGCGTTGGTGGTGGTACTGCTATAGGAGTGGGTGGTATTCCTCCCATGAAGGGCGCAGGAGGGAGATATCCTGGCGGAGGCTGAGAGGTGTCCACTGCCAAGAATGGAAGTGATCGCCCATCATAGTCACCTGAAGGTAGATTTGTAGTATCTTAAGGATGGCTTACGTTGGATTAATGTTACCCAATAATCTTCTTCGCTAATTTACCAGGCCTATACTCACTGTATTTAAATGTGCATCCTGAATGAAAGCGTCTTCTTTAACTGCAGGACTAAAATAAAGTTTCTTGAAATTCAACCAAAAATACAAATTACAATCAACATATTGCTCACAATGTAATTCAACATTCTCTTACCTGTTGTTGTAAGCCCTGGAATGACTTGTCCTTTCACCTCATCTGGAACTGGTGGGACCATCCCAGCAGCAGCAGCAGCAGCAGCTGCTGCCGCCATACCAGACCCATCATCTTGGGCAGGTTGCTTCATGAGAATCTGTTGGATCTGCTGGATAAGGCCTGGGTCTAGATTGGGGACTGCAGCATTCATGACCTGACTTGATACACTTGTAACAGGGACAGGATGCTGGAAATAGAAGACATAAGTTAACTATGACTATAATGTGTTATACAATCATTTTCATGCATACTTAAATGTGCCCAAAAATAATAAAAAGAGAAATGTGAAAGAAGAAAGTGTAAAATAAAAAGTGAAAGGAGTCTCAGTGTACTGATCCATAGGAGGAGAAAGGAGAGAATATTGTGTTTATATCTAGCACATAATGAGAGAAAAGTGAAGAGAGAGAAGAGATGTGTACTTTTTAAGAATGTGTTTTTCTCATGTTCATTTATTGTACTTATTAGCTACTGTAGGAAAAATACATAAAATGCTGAAGAAAATTCTATCAAGCACAAATTAACAGAAAATACCGCTACTTCTTTTATGTAGTTTATTACAAACCATATTATGACATTAACCAAACAAATAAAGATTATTTTCTATCTTATTTCCTTTTTTTTAGTTATAATAAATCATCTACTAAATGAACAGCTCATGCAAATATCTAAACAAATACAAAATCTTCTATAAATTATCAAAGATATAGGCCAAATAAGTTTGTGGATCTGTTTAAATACACATGCCCAATTTTTGGGTATTTTTCTAAATTCAACTATATAAGATGCAAATTATAAAACAATATTTTAAACTTGCATAAACACAATAAGTGAATTACATAAATTTGTGTTTGCAATTTGCATAGAGACACGTGATTATAAAAAATATTTGCACCTTACACACATTAAATTCTCTGAGTAATGGTTTATACCAAAGTCAATTCAAGAATGCAAGATATAAACCCTTTTCCTCTGGATTTAGGATTTAGAGAAAATAACATGCAGAGCAACACAACATTTCAGTTCTTGTTGTCAACTTTTCCTTTGCATAGAAATGGAGTATCCACAATGAAACAAACCTATGTAAATAAAAATTACTTCAATCACTTACACTGAAAATATTTACAAAGCTTGTATTTACAGCTTTAATAAAATATATATTGTCTAATTAATTCCTTTCCGAGCATACATGCAAATAAATCTCACTTTTCAGAAAGAGCCTTACAAACATGCATTCTCTTAAATGGTAAATGATTACATTCCTCTAGCATAGCTAATAACTAATGGAAATACTATTCATTTCAAGTATGCCTGGCATAATTTAGAAACTCTGCATAATGCCATCACAATTATCTAATATTGTGTACACTTATTGTATCCTCTACAGTAATATGGAAGGTATATCAATAAGGACTAATGCACCCTCTTTCCTTCATATTTACTGAGAGAAAACTAAACATCACCAAGAATAAGAATGACTATGCACTGAAGCTGAAGCTGCAGCTCGCCAGCACTGCACCTGGTCACCGTCTCAGCAGGGTGCACTAAAGCTTTGCAGGACAATGAGTAGCAGAGAGCATTAGCCAGGAGGATCAGGAAAACCTCTCACTGGGTCATTGTAAGGTCAAAACCTGACATCCACCTCATATTAATTTCAGGGGAAGAACAAACAACTAGCTACCTGTTGATTTACTAAAGGTACGAGTGTGCACTCAGAGTCCACCTGTTGTGACATGTTCGCTGAGTTGCTATTAATCTGCCCATCTCTCCCTTCTGCACGGCCACCTCCTCCTGCACCGGAGACTGGGGTACCCTGTTGTTCTTGGTTGTTGTGCTGTGACTTGGCCTTCAGTGCTTTCTGTGCAATCTGATTACCAACTTCCTTCTGGATTGGATGATTAGGGTCTGCTAAATCAAAAAGTGGTTGTATGACCTCTTCTGCAAAGACCTGATTCTTCTGCCACAAGTTCAACACTCGGATGACTTTGCTCTGTAACGAATCAATAGGTTTCAATAAAAATTGAAATGATGAGACAATAAAAGATTATACAATTTATCAGTAACATCCAATACACATCCTACAAGCATTTATGTATAATGGTATCATGTCAAATAAAATCTTACTCATAATCATATGAATAACAAACCTTATCTTCCTGTGGGCACTTGAAGAGATAGAAAAAGGTGATCAGAATATTCTTAGCAAATCTCGGAGCAAATACATCCTTCTCAACTCCAAACTGGTGTCTGCTCTGCCGAACTATGCTGTCTATCACATACAAACCTGGGATCTTGTACTCTGTTTTGCACTGTAAAAAAGAAACAAAAAAACAAGATAATCAACAATAAACTTCTATTCTTTTTAACTATGAATATAAAACTACCAATATAAGTACACTGAGCACAAAGTGAAAAAATGCTTACCTTTTGTATAAATTTCTCAACACTCTGAACTACATGTTTGTAGAACTTGATGGCTCTGATAGCCCCTTTTGTGATGGCTGTCATCTTTGCCTTTGAGATTGGGGGCTTGCATTCATAGAGCCCCGCAAGCTGTAAATAAAAGAAAAAGTTAGACTACTTGCTAGTCACAAATCTAAACATTGAAATACTGCATCTACGTACATGTATGTAAAAAATATGGATATATATTTACAGCTTCATGAATATCAAGAATCGCAATAATACATTAAAGTACATTTTGCTTCACTCTATATGATAATTATGAATGGATACCGCATTTCCAGATATGTGAAATAAGCACATGCTTGCTTTCTGACACATCAGCAAGATGTTAATTATCATTTTCATTTTAATGCATCTGACATTACATCACCAGCTTTGTAAGTTTGAAAAATAAAAAAATAAAAAAAATAAAATAATAATAATAATAATAAAATAAAAAATCTGCTAAAAAACAAGTATTTGGTAATTATTAATCATCAGTAGTAATAATTCCAGTAATGAATTTACAGCATCAAAAAGATGTCCTGACTAAAACTTAAGACTATCATAAAAAAGTATGATCACGCTGATTAGGATTACTATAATAATCTTCATTACAAGATACAAATTCAATGTGTATAACTGTTTTCAAATTTAGTTAAGTCAGGAGAGATACCTATAATATCTGGTTGGCTCATCAATGAATGAAAAATGCCACTACTTTATCACTGTCTACCAGATATATAATCCACTGTTTTCATGCTACATAAAAAACATGACTGAGGGACAAATACATTAATAAAAAAAAAAAAAAAAAAAAAA
>NW_020868536.1:250091-265091 GCF_003789085.1 Penaeus vannamei
CGTGTATTTCTTGTTTTTATTACCATCTGTCAGGAGTCAGGACTAGCGACCATTCATAAATTCGTTACAGCCGGTATACCGAGTTGATGGTATGTTTATCTCCCAATATCCTTGCATCCCATGCTATATACCTACTCATATGTCAACTGTTTCACCAGATATGAGATAAAGAGTAACCGGACAGAGATATACAGAGAGAGCAGACTGCAGCATCGCAAATAGTAGCCACATGTAGCACGAAATAACATATCAGCTGATGTATACTTGAGCTGAATCTGCATTCTTGGTTACCGTCTTTTGGGGACTTCTAGGTAAATATTGACATGCTTCATTCTTGTTTAGTATTGTCTTATATATCATGGCTAGCTTGCGATTTATTTTTTATTTTGTGATTAGTCATGTTATGAAACAACCTCAACTTGTTATGTAAATATGATTCTTCTGTTTTGATGATTGTAGAGGTGAAAATCTCCTTGGTAGGTACTTCAGTATATCACTTTTCTATCTGTAACAATTACCTTAAAATTTGATGTGAAAGATGTCAAGTGTAAAGTTTACAGAATAGTTTTTGTTCCATACACCCGTCAGTCAGAAGGAAAATTTTACCTTTAGTGGACATAATAAACGATAATAAGAAACTTTTCTTCTCTGGGTTTACCTCCGCAACTTTATAATAAAAAAGTTATGATGTATGTGAGAGATAAAAAAAAAGAAATGGTATCTTAGTAACAATAAAATCCAGGACAGAGTTAGAGGTTTATATTCTGGAAAGATAGAGTTTATCTACTTCTCAGGTGATTTATTCACAATTATTAAATGAGTCCAAGTCTTGCCTCACTAGAATGTGTGCAGTAGAAGTTTGCTGACCATTGCTGAAGAATGAAGAGCTGTGGCTACGACATTTGCTCTGCTGTTATTGTGTGGACCTTAGATTGTAGACCTTCTTACACTGGCATATGATTATGAGAGTAAGGCAGATATTGTCCAAACATTCAGCATGAAGCTAGTTATAGGTTGATGGTTTCTGTAAGATGTATTGAAAAGTGTGACTTTAAGAACGATTATCAAAGTCTGAAATTATGTGTCAAAGAGCATTTTTTTGTTTATTGAAACTATTTTTTGTAGACTAATATTTTTTTTTTCTTTAATCAGCATTTCTGTTAATGCTACAAACAGCTACAAGTATGTTATTGTCCTCTGCACTGATCACCACTGCCTCTGCAGCTGCTGTTAGGAGTCAACAAATTTCTCCCTTGTATATTCCAGCCAAAATTGAACCAGTACCTCTATTGCTTTATTGACTAATAAGGAAATAATGGATCAAATACAGCTAATGTAATTATGAGAAAAAGTTGTACTTTTTAAACTATTGCTGGTGTGACTGTGACATTTACCAGATATTTTTTTAAGACTGTGATCCTTTTATATTTAGTCACCATTTTTTTGCATCTAGGTACAAGTAACTCTGAATTTTCAACTTTTACCAAGGTCAACTTGGAGTAGATTTTAAGATATCAGGAAATACAGCAAAGTTAGACATTATTGATCATATTTTTATAAATAACAAAAGAGAAAACTTGATCGATTTTATTAATTTACATAAGAAACTGTAGGATTCCTGTTACACCAAATATTGAACCGCTGCCTGAATAGTCCAGTATAGATTGGTGTTATTTTCTATTGTCACATAACTCTGTTTATGTTAGTTATGTTAGGATATTGAAGTATATGAAATCAAGAAACTACATTGTTTTTTTGTTATCATAACTCAACTTATTGCTTGCTGAAAGATTAGTAAAATGTATTCTGTAGAGTAATCAAAGAGGTAGTCATAATATAGGACTTGGGAGCTCTATTAGAAGTGGTGCTCTATATGATATTATTAGTACCAAATTGATATAAAGACTAGAAGTGCTCAGAGAGTGCATACCTCTGCCAAGAGAATAGGGTCAGCAAAGCAACAAAAATATTCACACTCAAAAAATTACATTAAAATCACCTCTTACTCAAGTACACCAGTGATGTCCGTAAACATAACCTCCTTAGCAGAGGTAATAAAAGTAATGATAATAATGAGAATTACTCCTATTGCCTTGTCAATAAAGGTAAATATACAATAATTAAAAAAAGTCCTGGATCCAGATCAAAATTTAATGGCATCTAAATTAGGCTGAGACACACCTCTGGTAAATTTATTAAAATCTGTTCATATTTGAGTTATCCTGCAAACTAACTAACCAATCAACCAACACTACTAAATACATAACCTCCTTGGCATAGGTAAATAGAAACATAAAAATGATAATGCCAACTCACAGACAATTTTTTTTCTTGTGATATGGTATTAAATTTATTTGTTTGATTTTAATTGATTTTTATTGCTCATTCTTGGCAGAAATTTACTAAATCAAATAGAAAGTAGACTACATAAATCATAAAATGTGAGTTATTGACATATCATATTTAAAATGTAGAATTTAAACTTTTTCTGTAGGGACTGGCATGCACTAAAGTATTTTCTTCTCTTTTCAGTCATGGCAAGTTCAGGCTACACACGAGTTTTGGTTCATCTGAGAAAGACCTCTGCAGTGGAATCCTACCAAAAGGCCAAGTTTAGTGAATGTATATTAGATTTCCTGGGATTTTGTGGAGATGGCATGGTGGAATGTCACTTAGAAGACAACAGACTTCTCATTCAACCTTCTGCGATGGCGAACACTTTGGAGAATACAAAGATGGCTACAAATGTGAAGAAAACTCCCTCTTATAAACTGGTGGTAAGTACTGAGATTCTAATTCTAAAAAATTTCTGCCCAAGAGTGAGAACATTTAAGCCAAAGATGCTGGACGGACTGCATTCCACGGTTGCAATTTTTACTATTGCAGTTATTGCTGGCCACAGTGTCAGGTGCCTCCATTCCTAGCTTACTTACCTTAAGATTGTTTAGACACATAACCTTTTACTTATATTTATTCCTCCTTTATTTTGTAGGTGCTTTAGTTTTTTATATGATTTATGTCATACTATTTTTAGCTGTCTGTATCAGCAAATTTAGTAACTATATTTTGTTTCCTATTTTCTCATTTATAATCTAGACTTTATAGCAGAAATTGTATATTTGAATCATATGTATCAAGATTATGATAGATTTACGTAAAGGAAGAAATAGGGTTTACCTACCTTTTCAATATGTTGTTTTGAACTGTAAAATTATATTATATGCTTATGATATAATTTGTAGATATAGGAAAACAAAATATGAAAAAACAATTACAATTTTCAAGAATAGTTGAGGGCAGCAACATGAATAGTGGAAAAACATTGAAAGAGCTTAGGAAATCCCATGTTTAGGACTTGGCTGTAGAGCTGTTGTAGACCCCCTTATATACATATTTTTCCCATCAGTGCAAGTGAGGAGTAAAGAGAGGTAAAATATATGATAAAAATCTCACTGTGAGGTTCTTTTGCATAAAACTCCCCACTCCAAAAATGCATTTAAAAAATTATTAAAGTAGATATAAACATCTTTCTAATTATAACCATAGTCCAAATCTGGCCTCAATGATAACAGGCAGTAATCAGTGAAGCTGAGAGGAATACTTCTTTTCCATACTCTGTAGTGCTTGTATGAATATGGGCTGATAGTTCAGTGTATGTATGCCATTCATTTGAGCCCAGATTGAGAGTATGTGCAATAGAACTCCCTAGCATTAATGGGCATTACATTTGCCTGAAAACCGAAAGCTTTTTTGATCCTTGGAACAATATATTGTGAAAAAAAAGGAACTGGATTTAATGCTGAAATAGCTTGTCAATTTTTTTTCTTTAAATCAGTTATATATGTCTTTTGTAATCTGTTTTCTATATGCTTCCTGTTGCAACTATGGTAATATAAGGTATAATGTTCTGTAAATTGATGTATATTTTGCTTGTGATTTAGGATATTAAGTATATAAATGGTAATTAATCTAATTTTCATCCCTGCAGCACCCACCATTCTGCCCTGTTCAGCATCTTGATGAGGATGGAATAGCATCATTAGACCCAGAAATCTATAACAGAGGTGTAGATGTTGGAGTTGCAGTCATTCTTGAATCAAGTGATAATCGTTTGCTATTGACTCGGAGAGCACCCCACATGAGGACATTTCCGAAAACATGGGTCCCTCCAGGAGGCCACATAGGTAGGTAACCTGAAGAACTCTATATTTAAAGTGAGACAAGATGTCATGTTCTGAAGAAAAAAAAAAAAAAAAAAGGTGAAGTAATGACTAATGCCAACTTCATCTCAGAGGAAGGAGAGACTTTAGAAGATGCTGCGCTTAGAGAGTTAGAAGAGGAAACAGGTCTTGTTCTCACACCTACTGAGAAAAAGACTAGTAACATTTTAGGTCTCTGGGAATCAGTTTATCCTCCTGTGCTTCCAATGGGCCTTCCCAAGAGACACCATATTGTTGTCTACTTGCATATAGTACTTGACAGGACATCACAGGATTTGCAGAATAACTTCAAGGTAAGGTTTGTTGTTTTATTCCAAAGTATGAATTCATTTAGTGAGTATAGATAACCTTTTTTTAAGGAGATACTATTGAATTATACAGATAATGCTGCAGGTTGGCATACTTTCCTTGTATTCCTGTTGTATATATTATTTTTTTCCTGTTTTAGCAATTATCGAATTCAAATTGATACAGATTTACTAAGATAATAACCAGGAATGCATCAAAATATATTCACTAAATACCTTTTAACTGCTGTTCTTTTTTATCACTATACTGTAGATAATAGAGTGTTTAGAAAATGTAGTCCCTTTTTCATTATAAATTGTAAATGTTCATTTTCAGGGAATGAAATCTTCTTTTCTGATTTTTCTGATTAGTTATGTGGAGAGGAGGTAGATGCAGCTGTTTGGTTGTCAGAAGAGCTTGTCAGGCTGTCAGTGTGGAGAAATGATAACAGTTCTGATGCAGCTGATGAATTGCCTGTCAAGAATGAAGAGATTCCAATAACCTTGGTTAATCGTACTGGAGGTTAGTTTAAGTACTAGTATCAGTGCTAGATAATTTGTGAAGTAATCAGCATGGTTAAGCATTGTACTTTGGTATCCAAATGATAGGAATTGGTTGTGATGTGTAAAGGATGTTTGTATATTTTTTTTTAGTTTGCCTCCAAGAAATTATTTAGAAGTTGAGTAGGAGAATCAGTAGAAACAGACCTATTGATAAATATTCCTCTTTTCTCTTTTAAGTATTTTAGTACTTTATACTGCCTTATACACATCATTATCAGAGTTCCTAACTTTACTGTAAGATGTAAAAGCCTTCCAAATCTTTCAGAAAAGGTCAGTTTCAAAGGTAGTGTACTTGTGAAAACATCTGCTGTACAAATTGAATAAGTATGTTACTATTTTTCAGAACATGCATCTGGTTATCTTGATTCAGAAATTTTGAAAGAGAAGACATCCAATGAGGACTTGAAAAGGGAGAGAGTCAGCACTGGAAGCAGGTGGGTTTTCTTAAAAAAATAATTTTGAGTCAGGTTCTCATTTACTATGTCATTTCTCTGCTTCTGATAATTATTTAGGAGAAAAATAAGCCTTATTTTTATTAGATCTCCAGAATATGTAGCAAGTGGGATTTTGCTGTTGTAGCTGTTTTAGTCTTACCTGCCTTTCCACCATTCTATGACAGGAGAAACTTCCTTACATATCCATGTACTTTTTGTAAGTATGCGTAAATGCAGCCTAATTAGTAATATTTCTTTTTACAGGTATGCTTTGGCCTTGTGGTTGGAAAAAAAATCATTAAATGTGAATAGAACATCAGGTAGCCTTCAGAAAGATTTATACAAACAATTTCTTATGAAGGATGATCATGCTAAAGAAATTGATACATCCAAAGCGTCAAACTTGTGATTAATTGTCTTTTATTTGTGTCTACACCAAAATCAGTGTACACCATCAAATATTTTAAATTTCTCTGTGAAGGTATTAGTACCATGCATTTGTAAAAATTATTTAAACTTGTTAGGTAGTATAGTTATGTAGAACATAGGTCATAACCATTTTTTGGTGGCACAGACAAGGCCATTAAAATGTATATAAATATACTAATTTTAGGTGCACATTAATTTTACTTTTGCATTTGGTGCAAGATATAACCTCAGGGATTTTAAACCTGTGGATGCAGGGAGGGCATATATGAATATAATTACAATACATTGATTTTATTTATAAGTAAATATCTCTACAAGTGATTACTCACTAAGGGGTCATTTACTAAGCCCATCTGATCTACCTCATTTATAGAAAAGGTATAAATTTCATCAGAAATACATGTATTTCTGATGAAGACGTAATCGAAACCGGTCAAATACATCTCTTGTATTGTGAAGATATCCAGTCTCATTCATACCTTTTCTACACTCTACATTTGTCAACATGGATACGGTTCTACCTCATTTATCCAATTCTTTAAATTTTGGAAAGAATTTTTTTTCTATTATTACAACCAGTATTATTAATAATGTTATATTGATACTATTAATGATAATAACATCATTATTGTTAATAACAATAGTAATAGTATTGGAAGTAAAGACTATTCCTTTTTTAATCATGGAATGTGGTAAACAGGTGGACAGGTAGGTCTAGTAATCACTTCCTTGGTAATCCAGCACTTGTGAAGTTACATATATGTAAACAGAACTGACAAAACAAAACTACAGTGGAGAGTGCATTTAACTGACACTAGTGAGATAATATTATTGTATTGTACATTGCGGCAACAAAAGAATATATGTTACCAAATAAAAAAACATTGTTTATAAGGCTGATCACAAGATGAGGAAAAAACTAGCTGATGAAACAAAAATTGTTAGTAAATGATTAGTCATTTGTTAATTATGTGCTTCATGTTTAGTATGGCTACTTTCAAGGACACATCCTAATATTTACATTGTATATAATATGTAAATAAATATAAAGAAAATATGAATTGTTTCTAATTTTTGTATTAAAATTACAAAACTTGTTATGTTATTTCATGTAAAGAAGTATACAAAGTACTCTTTGCTTTATAATTACTATAAAAGTGTAAAATTTCATTTTGGTGAATGGACAATTACAGAGCTATGAAAATATTTTAGAAAAAAGTAAGGAAAGTAAAAAAAATCATATATAAAGCAAAGATGTGTGCTGAATACAAATTTTGCAACACATTACTTTACCCAGTATGAAATATATCTTTTTCCATATTATGTGGCACATAATTTCAATATAGATTCATGGAGGTTGTGAAACATGCAAACTCTGTCATTACTGATATTTCCCCCTAATCCCTTGCTCACTGTTGTCTTGGGAGTTTTAGGAGAATAAGGCCCAAGGTAGGGGATCATCCCTTACCTAAGATATAAGCCCTTACCTCAACTAATTGTGCATGGTCTTTTCTTTTCCCCCTTTACCTTTTCTTCTCTTCTTCATCCCCTTCTGTTCACTTCCTAAGGTGTGAGAGCCGTGCTGAAAGGATGAAAGGCTGGTTTTGCCAAGTATTGCTGTTTTTGAATACTCCGCTAATGACCTTAGATGTTGACGAGGCAGAACATTTTTAAAAATGAGATAAATTACTGATATTTATGGTAAATCAAATAACTTGCTGATATCCAGTACATTTTTCAGGTATGCCATGGACCTCTGGTTGGAGAAGAAGGCAGACCACAGTCTATAGTTGCAAACTACTTTTTAAAAAATCATAAGATCATTAATGAAGGGCATAGAAATATATACCAGTTCGTTTATCATATTATGAAATAACTAATAATTTTATGTATAAAGAATGCATGTGCAGCTATGCTATGATAGAGGACAGCATAAATTAAATAGGTGCAGGCAGATGAACTGAGCCATTATATACTTCTGCATTGTATTTTTTATAATCATCTTGAGTTCAAAGATGTAAACATTTTTGTAGTGATGACTAAAAGAAATATCACTTGTTTTATGATTGTATCTTGTAATTTCTTTTGTACTTTTGGTTTAAGGAGTGTAGTTGTAGCAGGATGAATGTATGTCTGCTTAATCATTATTGATAATATGATCCTAAAAGGAACCACCAACTGTACCTTCTAACACTTTTTCTGTCATCCTTGTTATTAATGGCATTTATTGTATGTGTGATATAACTGTAATTAAATATATGTATCTATGTTTAATGACATAGGTGCTTAATTGTATATTTTTTTACATTGTTTAAATCAAATTTGCAAGTTGAGAGTAATTTTGAAACCATATTGTTGCCTGTTGTTTTCTGATCTGTGGTCAGTACTCACCTAGCATTTGTTTACAAACATTTCCATAAATAGAAAAAATAAATTTCCATCTTCAATCTAAATGGACGTATCTCTCACATTAGACTATCACATAGCCACTTATATACATACCATATTTTTATGCTTTTGTAATCTCAAGAAAATGCCTGTTATTAATTTTAGTTCTGAAGACAAAAAGGTGTTATAATGCTAAAGGAAAATACTCCATATAATTTTGACTTTGACAAAAACTTTACATATATTCCACTTTTAAAGGAACTTACTACAAGAACCACTTTGCAGAAATCAAGTAAGTAAGAACAGATACAAGACTTGGCCTGTGAAGTTTGTTCAAATGTTGAGAAAAAAAGAAAAAAGATGAATGTTTATATATGCTGCTAAGATGAATAACAAAGCAAACATATGGATCAATAATTCTGTCATGATAATTTCTTCAACAGCACACGTTTACGTGGTTGGTTGACGTTATTGAAAAATGCTTGGCTCTTGCATAAAAGGTATGGGGGATAACCTGACTTAGTTTAAACGCATGGAGCAAATCTCTGGCAACTAAACCAACTTTTGCAGGGAATGGAATACCACCAGCAAGGCCAAGGGAATCCTCTATCTTGCATAAGATGAGATAATAAATTTGTATCGGAAGGTATTTATTATGATTGAATAAAACGTTGCAGAAACCCCAGAAGAATATAAAAATGTACAGGTGGTGTGTGTAAGACAGCCCCATGCAATCAGAGTAAATGCGATTTTGGACTCAGCTTACCTTGAAGTCCCCCTTTTCACGCCATCATATTTTATTTTAATGTTTTTCTAATTATTTTTCTTTGATTTCTAGGCATAAGTAATATAAACCTAAATTAAAAGACATAATGTACATACATATAAATAAACATGATTATTTGCATGCACCACACTCTTCCTCAATTTGCCAATTTTGTACAAACTATAATATAAAAAATTAAATTGGGCTTATAGCTGTCTCCTTTTTCAACCTAAACCTATATGCCAAAATTAGAGCTTTTAAGAAAAAAAACAGAAATGGGTTAATTTTTTAGCTTTTGTCTGGAAAGGCAACATGGAAACATTGGATTTATCTCTCTCTCCTCTCCTCTCCTCTCCTATCTCTCTCTCCTGCCTCTCTCTCTCTCTCTCTCCTCTCCTCTCATCTCTCTTCTCTCTCTCTCTCTCTCTCTCTTCTCTCTCTTCTCTCTCTCTCTTCTCTTCTCGTCTCTCTCCCTCTCTCTCTCTCTGCTCTCTCTTTCTCTCTCTCTCTCTCTCTTCTCTCTCTCTCTCTCTCTCTCTCTTTTCTCCTCTCGCTCTCTCCTCTCTCTCTCTCCTCTCTCGGCTCTCTCTTCTCATCTCTTCCTCTCTCTCTCTCTTCTCTCTTCTCTCTCTCTTCTCTTTTTACTGATTCTCTCCTCTCACTGCCACTCTCTCTCTCTCTCTCTCTCCATCTCTCTCTCTCTCCTCCTCCCTCTCTCTCTCTCTCTCTCTCTCTCTCTCTCTCTCTCTCTCTCTCTCTCTCTCACACTCACACACACACCACACACCACCACACACACACACACACACACACACACAACACACACACACACAACACACACACACACACACACAACACACACACACCACATTCTCAACTCTCTCTTTTAATCACTTTATTTCTTTCGCTCTTACTGATTCCTCTGTGATGTGTAGTGAAACGCTAGCAATCTTGCTGACATGCGTTCGATCCCGCGCTGCCAGTGTATGGTAACCGTGACCATTCCTTGCACACACTGGATGCTTTTTAGAAGTAAATAAACAGTGTCCATTGTAACAAATAGAATTAAACTTAACCTTTTTAAGCCTTTTAAATCTCTCTCTCTCTCTCTCTCTCTCTCTCTCTCTCTCTCTCTCTCTCTCGTCTCTCTCTCTCTCTCTCTCGCTTCTCTCTCTCTCTCTCTCTCTCTCTCTCTCTCTCTCTCTCTCTCTCTCTCTCTCTTCTCTCTTCTCTCTCTCTCTCTCTCTCTCTCTCTCTCTCTCTAGGTTGATGTAAGGAAGAACGAGTGATATTTATATTTTTCCCTGTCATGTATAGTTTTTGTTATCGCACTCTGATGTTAATATGATCTCGGCACATGTTATTTGTTTTGCTTACTGATTGTTCATGCATGATGCAAACATGCTTAGGGATGGTAGGGGAAATATCACACCTGAGTTTTGTTACGATACAGCTATTGCAAATACTAAAAATTGCAATTATTGCATAAAATCAAAACATATGCTTATGATAGTTCTTATTTTAGAGAAAATGTTCCCTTCTCATTTTCAGCTTGTCTCATAAAATGCTCAAAGTAAGACTGTCTCAACTGTCTTAACATGGCTTCTAAAGCGCCAAATGTTTATAGCTGTTTACCTGTTTCTGTTTCAATCCACCAAAGTGCTTACAAACTAATTTACTCAGTTGAGGGACTGCGTCAAGCCTCACACAACAGTATGGTAATAATAGCAATTAAAAGAAATATAGAAATATATATATATATATATATATATATTATATATATATATATATATATATATATATATATATATACATATATACATAATATATATATATATATATATATATATATATATATATATATATATATATATATAATGCATTCAATTTTACATAATGCAAGTCCTTAAATAGAACAAACAGAACACGTGACTCCTGTGACTGGGTCTAAGCTGCACCAAATGCAGTCAAGCACCAATGAATCTTGCATGCTTTTTAATCAAACTTAAAAAATAGTTTTATATATACTACAAATAACAAAGACATTTCATTTTGGTAATTTATTACTTGCATATCAATTTAGTATGAGTTTGATGAAGTAATACTCGGCAATAAAATAGTTTTATATATACTACAAATAACAAAGACTTTTCATTATGGCAACTTATTACTTGCACGTCTTTTTAGTATGAGCTTGATGAAGTAATACTCGGCAATGAGTGTCTGGGGGAAATTGTATCTCAAGAGCTCGTATGGGTAAGCCGCCATTGCAGTTAGGAGACACTCAAACCCCTTATGCTGAAAAAAATGGCATGTTGACATAACCTTCACATCGGATGTTGTAATAACAGTCTCACTGACCCAAGAGAATGGAATTATTAGGGCTATAGCTGAATAACTTCAATGTGATTGTATATCACGCCGTATGTGGTAGATTGTAACAGCTCAGACAAAAATATTCTATGTGGGGATATCAGAATCCTACATATAATTTTTTTATAGCCATTTTGCGGGTATTGAGGGCCCAAACAAAACCATGTGGGGGGTTTTGTCACTTGGCTATTTTTCCTTCTATGTGTATGGAGAAGTTGATCTAGAAGATTTTGAAACACCACTATATCCCATGTGATAATCAGTGTGTATAGCAATCTCATCAGGGTCCCCGGAGGTCCATTATTCCCCACTATAGGTATGGTTGGGTTGGGATTGCAGTGGGATAGGGTTGGTCTGTTTAGGTTACGGAATGGAGCTGGGAAAATAGATATGCATCCTTCTCGTTATGCATCTTATTAAACCTTAAAAGGTTTCCAAAACACCTGTGTCGTCCCAAAGCGCAGTTACAGTAATGAGTGCCCACGTTTATCCTTTCTTTGTGCACAGATTTAACAGGGGTCCCCTCCCCCCTCCCTTCTGTCAGGCTTCCCCTCGCAACAGGGGGAGAGTCAGTAGACTGCCTGGCTCATTTCTGGGATTCGCAGAATTCGTCACCCTGGGAGAGACTGCCAAGTGTTTTTTTTTTTTTTTTTTTTTTATTTTTTTTTTTGCTTTTCTTTTTTGTACGCCATCAAAGTCAGCCGATAGCTACCTCTCTTTTCATCTCAATAGCTTCCTCTTCCTGGTACGGGTACAGGTGTGTAATTACTTATTTGTCCAGGTGTGTGCAGACATGATTCATGCCGTCACTCTTTTCCTCAGTGTGCATGTAATCAGTAGAATATAAAATAATGGATATGGACCACGTCGTTACACTGTCAATGTCATGTCTTACCTCTATAGTATAAATTTATCACCTCAGTTACACGCCGCATTCTCCACCATGACAACGCTCATTTAACCTCTTCGCCATCATTCTACACCATCACACCAACATGCTCCTCCTCAACATGTAACGTGTCATTTACCGTGTTCACATCTGTCTCAGGACTCTCTCCCAAAAAAGCTAATACCACGTTATTGCATCTATTACTTTATGCATGTGCAGACTTGTTGAACGGAAATAGCCTAATCATTGTGATGTTCCGGGCACGCTAATCGTTGCCAAATTTCTTTACCCGCCCCCCCCCCTCCTCATCCACCTCATCATTATTCTACCCCTCTTGGCCCTCGTCTTCTTACGAAACCAAGTTCAAAGGAATCAAAACATTTTCAGGGAACTTCAGAGCGTTTTAATTCGGACTGAGTTGAAGTACCCGATATTTCCGACTCGAGGGGTTAATGGCCCTACTTATGATGTCATCTTCGTGAGCTTCTCTCTCTCTCTTTCACCCTCCATTCCTCCCTCCCTCCCCCCTCTCAACTCCTCTCTCTCTCTCTCTTTCCCTCCCTCCCTCCTCTCCTTTCCCTCCCTCCCTCCCTCTCTTTCTCTCTCCTCCCTTCCTCTCTCCTCCTCCTCCCTCCCTCTCTTTCACACCCCTCCCCCTCCTTCTCTCTCTCTCTCTCTTTCACCTCATCTCTCTCTATCGCGCGACCCTTACGATCTGACTTCATTCATTCATTTCACTCAGTCATCGGATAGGGATTGACTTCTTACCCCTGACCTCGATCACTGCCTCTCCTTCTGAATGGCGGAATATTCTTCCAGCTTCAGTGATAAAAATGTCCTATTATACAGTCGCGAAACCCCTTGTCACCGCCACCCTTGCTTGATCGAGTGCCCTTCCCAGCATCAATCGTGGTATTACTTGAGCCAGGCACGGACTCGCCCTCTTAAATGCTTACGAAATAAGGTTAGGCATCTCTGGCCCGTTAACCTACCTGACTTAGTGAATTTAGAGAATGCAATATGGATAAGAAAAGAATGTTAATAGAAGAAGAATTGATGATACAATAAATAGGAGACAGCAGGTTCTCTCGTTCTATGTATATGGACACCTGAACATCTTTCTTTATTGAGGCTCCGAGCCCAGTAACAGCAGCAGCCACGCCTCTATTCCACCACTGGCAACCCCCCCCCCCCCCGTCCCGCGCCTCGACCCCCACCCACAAGCTCATCTCTTGGCAACTTCTCAAACTCATATTTGAGGATCACTGAGGCGAAAGAGGTCATTGAGAAGTCGTCCGCATAAGCATTAATTTGGGCTTAAGAAACTAGGCCAGGGAATAATAACGTGCCGCTTCTTTACTGATAATAGAGGACAGGTTTAAACAAATCGTTAACATTACGAGCGACAACTTGAGTTAACCGAAGCTTATGTCTAGATCTCCAAATAGGGATAAGCTAAAAAAAAAAATGTCACGTGATGAGGCTGTAGACCAAGAGGCTACTTCACATTTACTAATTCATGTGAACGCATTTAAAACTCAAATTTACTAGCCTACTTATTAGACTTCCTTTCCGTATTACTACCTCAGTTCTTTGTGTTCTACTGTGCTTATATTCCTTTTCATAGCACATTATTAAACAACCTATTTTTTCATTAATCTCTTTCTCTTCTCCTCCTCTCTCTTCTTACTGTCCGTTTGTATGTATGTAGGAAAGTCTACTTTCTCTCTCTCTCTCTCTCTCTCTCTCCCCCTCCCTCCTGCCCTTCATTCCTCCCTCCCTCTCTCTCCCATTCTTTCTTCTCCTCTTTGTCTGTTTGTATATATGTAGGCAAGTCTGATCTCTCTCTGTCTCTCTCTCTCTATCTGTGTGTGTGTGTTAGTCTCAGTGTCTGTCTCTCTCTCTCTCTCCCTCTCCCTCCCTCCCTCTCTTTCCCTCCCTCACCCTATCTCTCTCTCTCTCTCTCTCTCTATCTGTGTATGTGTGTGTGTGTATGTTAGTCCCTGTCTGTCTGTCTATGTCTCTGTCTGTTTCTCTCTTCCTCTCTCCTTTCCTCCCTCAGCCTCTCTCTCTCTTCCTCTCTCCTTTCCTCCCTCAGCCTCACACACACACACACACACACACACACACACACACACACACACACACACACACACACACACACACACACACACACATATATATATATATATATATATATATATATATATATATATATATATATATATATATATATATATATATATATATATATATATATATATATATATATATATATATATATATATATATATATATGCGTATGTGCGTGTGTGTGTGTGTTAGTCTCTGTCTGTCTGTCTCTCTCTCTCTGTCTTTATCTCATCCTCTCTATCTTTATTTGCCTCTCTAACTCTCAGTCTGTTTTTGTCTAATCTCATTACTTTTTGTCTGTCTGCTCTGTCTCTTCTCTCTGTCTGTCTGGCTTTCTCTTTTCGTATTTCTGTTTGTCTCTCTCTCCTTACCTCTTTATCTCTCTATAGCTCCTCTTTTCCTCTCCTCTCATTCTGTCTCTGTCTCATTTTATGTCTGGCTGTCGTTCTGCTCTTTCTCTCTTCTCTGCGCTCTGTCTGTCTGTCTGTTTTTTTTCTCTTTCTATTTCTGTCTCTCT
>NW_020868536.1:267591-270091 GCF_003789085.1 Penaeus vannamei
ATACGTGAATCCTGAATGTCCTTCGGCGTTCCAGAAATAGCCTCGAAGGCGCCTAGGGATTCGGGCAGCGTTTGGCGACCCTGCTTGGCAACACGGCCGGTCCGACGCGCACGCTCCGCCTCGCCACGTGTCAGGTGCACCGCGATGCTTCTGGTCGCATACCCGTCGGGGGCGTTGCTTTGTTTATCCTCGATGGGAAGATCGATCTTGGGCGAGTGAGAGTGACTGGGATGATCTCCAGCGGCTGCCTCTCCCAAACAGACGGTGCCTTTCCATTCCAAGGGTTTCGGTATATTGCCTGCCCGCGTGCTTCGCCATTGACACCGATCCAGGTTATATTTGCATCTCTCGCATTCTAAATCTTTCCTGTCGCCATGGCGCCGACGATAACACTCTGTGCCATTACTCGAGCATCCAGTCACGCTGTCCGCGCATGATCTGGGGCTGATTCATGAAGTTCACAGTGAGTTGGGAGATAGGGACTCTTTCGATCACTGTTCTTCAAACACTTGTTCATCGCGATCCATTTCGGTTGCATGTATTGCCCTCATGCAGTAGTCATTAGTGTTTAAGCCTATCTACGCTCACAAGAAATCTTAATTTTCTTGCCCGCCATTTCCCTACATATTTGATGAATCTCTTTCTATGTATATTTTTGTTCATGAGAAGTAGCGATGTATATAACACCGCCTCAGGATCCATGCTCTGGAGGATCCTGCCTTAATTTCAAACTAGTTCAGAAATTAACATACATGAACAAGTAAAATAATAATAATGATTAATAGGCAATATAATTTCCGTAGATAAGGATAAATGGTAACATAAAATACAAAAAAACACCGAAAATCAAGGTCTCGAGATTTCACTGGGAAAGTTGTTAGAGTAAGATATCTCTTAATACTTCTTGATCATCAAAAACCCTTTTTAAAACACAACACCAATGCATTTGATCTCTTAAACTGGACAAGGGAACATGTATTAACTCAAGTTTATATTTCCTGGTTGTTACAAATTCCTTCAGCTCTTTAATAATATATCTCATATTTGTAGTTTTTACCAAAATTAGGAAATTGATTGTAATATTTATATTGCCAGTGAAATCTAATTCCTTAACTTGGTGTATATCATTTTCACATTTCCTTAAAATTCTCAGGTTTTATCTTGACTCATGTATTTTATTTTGTCCGTCTGCCAATTAATGATATAGGTTAAACCCACTGACATCTTTGATTGATTACAGTCTCAAAGGCAATTTTGTAAATGTTTACTTTATTCTGATGTGTATATATATACATATTCATATATATGTATATGTATATATATATATATATATATATATATATATATATATATATATATATATATTAATAAAAACACGCGAGCGCATACACATCCATACATACATACATATACACACATAAAACATACACACACACATAATTTGAATATATATATATATATATATATATATATATATATATATATATATATATATATATATATTGTGTTGTGTGTGTGTGTGTGTGTGTGTGTGTGTGTGTGTGTGTGTGTGTGTATGTGTGTGTTGTGCATAATTATATATATATATATATATATATATATATATATATATATATATATGTTTGTGTGTATGTATATATATATATATTATATATATATATATATAATATATATATATATATAAAGAGAGAGAGAGAGAGATGGAGAGAGAGATGGAGGGAGGGACAGATGGATACACACATGCATACATGCACACAAATAACGCTTCTAACAACCATGAAAATTGCCAAACCAAAGCACCAGCACGGCATTTACTTGCATAAAAGATACATCCTTAAAATAATACTTTCACATACAGCTGTTTCTTGGCACGGGTCGCCTCGTTTGGAGAGGTTTATAGTTCTATCCGTCCGTGATTGTTGTTGATTTGGACACGTCGTTCAGTGAAAGGTGGCGTGCCGGACCTTGCCCTGTGCATGTATATATATACATATATATATATAGAGTATTTTACATATTGGATATCCCATTAAACACAACATGAAATACCTTGGATTGCAAACAAAGTCAGTATAAAAAAGGCGACAGCTAAAGCGACTGCTATTCGGACACAAGAGTTAGAATTATGGAGAAATAAACAAGAATTAGCCCCATCAACAGAAAAGGACGGTCGCACGTGCGCCGGCTTTCGCGTGAGGTTGAGCAATACAATGTGCTCGGAGTTTGTTTATATTCGAGACCCACCGGTTCGAACTGGTTGTTGAGACATGGTTCGTTGAAAACTCGATGATACACGCGGAAGTCGATGTGTATGAAAGGATAATGAGAAAAAAAAAATGAATAAAGCCTGGGTAGACAAAGAGAGAGCAAGATATAAAGGGTAAATGAGGCGTGGTAAAGATTAAAGCCAGGACATATGTAAACAGAACAAGGCAAGTATGTATAAGAATACATGGAGATATATAGAAAGAAAGAAATTGAAAATTAAGAGAATACCAAA
>NW_020868536.1:275091-277591 GCF_003789085.1 Penaeus vannamei
AAAATAATAATGAAACTTTGAGAAGTTGCTGGTTGGGAAGACCTCCGATGCACGCACGCACACACACACACACACACCACACACACACACACACACACACACACACACACACATTTCTCGGGCTTTTTCTTGCAGGTTGTGAAAGCGTCTCTCACTCATCGCCTGCAGGTAAACAGTCCGATCCTTGAGGGCCTACGTGTGATTCCAAGGTCAGGATCTTTAAATAAATGGGTGATTTTTTTTTTCAATTATTATTACTGGGATTTCGAGGACATTCATATCTTTCCATATAATTTAATGGAATTAGATATATATTATTCATTCTCTGATTAGACTGTAATAATAAAAAATGTACCAACTAAAAATCACCCATTTATTTAAAGATCAAGGTCAGGATCTTTAAATAAATGGGTGATTTTTAGTTTTTTATTATTATTATTACTGAGATTTCGAGGACATTCATATTTTTCCATATAATTTAATGGAATTAGATATATATTATTCATTCTCTGATTAGACTGTGAACCGTTTCCCAATCAAATGAAATATCTTCCGCCATATATACTTTACAGCAAGCGCACAATTACGCATTTTGATGAAAGGAACTCACCTGTGCTCTAACCTGCCTGAAAAGTGAAATGAAGCAACCAATGCAATTGATAATTGCGTGGGCACGATGCCAAGGTAAGCCCTGCCTCCGATTCTTCCACGTTGCTGCTATTTGCAAAGGTGAATGAGGAGCATGAGTGTTCTTGTAGATTTGCTTTATTTCATTGTCTACAATATTTAAACGTGAGTAATGATATGTACCAATGAGTGTGGTTTTCTTCATTCTTTAAATGATTTTTTTTCTGATGGTATTTAAATGTCAGTAAAGGATTTTGGTAGAAATTCTACACCCTGATAGGATTAAGTTGAGGCCTATGTGATTAATGTGCTTTATTAGTACAATATGGCTAGAGGTAGCGTTACACACACATACACACACACACACACACACACACACACACACACACACACACACACACACACACAGTGAGAGAGAAAGAGAGAGAGAGAGAAGAAGAGTGCACAATTAGCACAATCAACATTTTTTCCTTATATACAAATTATGATAAATTTCCTACAAAAGGGCTAATACTGAGTTGCAGGAAACTCAAAGTAATTCGTCTTCTATTAACTGACCGTAAGTATAAAAAAGAAGAAAAAAAAGGTTGTCCGCGCCTTCTTGGCATCTACCAACTTTATCACATTACGCGCTGTTCCCTTTTCCTTCGAACTCCTTCTCTGCCCCCATGCATTATTACCCAAATTCTTAAAAGACAAGTAAAGACACACTAAGTTTCAGTGGCCCTTTCCAGTGTGTCCTTTGGTGTATTGATTCCATACGTCCAACTGCGCAGTAGTTTGTTGCTAGTTTGTCTTGCGATGAAGAAAGTAACACCAGGCTGTATTTATATCTCCATATCTATAAATCTATCTGTTTATTTATCTGTGTACCTATCTATCGACATAAATAGATAGGTGCTGTATATATTATATATATATATATATATATATATATATTATATATATATATATATAATATATATATATATATATCATTATATATTATATTATATATATATATTATATAATATATATATATATATATATATATATATATGTATAATATATATATATATATATATATATATATATATATTATATAATATATATATATATAATATATATATATATATATATATATAATATATATTATATATTATATATATATTATACATATATACATACATACACACACGTGTATGTATGTATCTCTGTCTGTCTGTCTCTCTCTCTCTCTCTCTCTCTCTCTCTCTCTCTCTCTCTCTCTCTCTCCTCTCTCTCTCTCTCTCTATATATATATTATATATTATATATATATATATATATATATATATATATATACGTGCATGTCTATTTATCTATTTATATTTGTATGTATATATATGTATACATTTATATATGGAGGTAAATGTATACATATATGTATGTGTGTGTATGAATGTATGTTACATTTTCTTAACGTTTTTTATGTTACTCAGGTGCATATCTAACTCATCTATCTCATGATTCAATTCCTATCACAAAGATATCAAGACACCCAGGTGTACGAATATAAATAAACTGACTGATTATCTTGTCTACGATATGTCTCCAGCAACTTAAACGTTCCCAATAACACTTCTTCCGTATATACAGCGGTGAGGGATCCCGCCGCTGGCCGCCTCTGAACGGGTCCCTACTACGCACATAGCGGTGAGGGTGCTATGGTGCTATGGATCGGCTTCAAATACATACACCCCGTTTTTTTTTTTGTTTTTTTTTTACTTTAATTATTATATTACATTTTTTTTTTTTTTTTTTTTTTTTTTTTTTTTACAATTACATTGTTTTTACGTTATATCACGTTCTTAGCATTATGTTTGGGCTTGAACGAAATGATATGGTTCCCAAA
>NW_020868536.1:290091-292591 GCF_003789085.1 Penaeus vannamei
AGAGAGAGAGAGAGAGAGAGAGAGAGAGAGAGAGAGAGAGAGAGAGAGAGAGAGAGAGAGAGAGAAGGGGGTGGGAGGCTACAACGAAATCCCATCTTCAAAGCAATTAAATCAGTACATTCTAGTTTCACAGTTCATGATATATGGGAATTTTTATATATAACATGAAGAACTCTTCATCCATTAGCATTACGCGAAAAGTTTTCCTCGTTTCAGTTGCTTTCCAAACGAATAACAACATTCCCACCTACAGTAACTTTAGAACTACCCTCGTATTTACACAGACAAACGATAACAAAAACACGTATACAACAACAAGAAACAGGTGACCGAGGAGCCTGACACAACCGGTAAGGACGGAAACCCACGCTGCCAAAACTACATTTGTAACTCACTGGCGACTTCGCTCTCCATGGATACTTACGATTACGTGTTTGGTGTTGCGGAAGCGAAGAGTCCGGGGCGTTTTAAGCTCAGCGGCGGAGACGATTCTATCTTTGAGGTTAAGCCTTGCATCTTACATCGGGAATGCTGTTCTTTGACTGAAGATGTACAAGGATTGATGTCGACTTAATTATTATATAACATTCACCGAGGGCGTATGCGGACTGAAGTTAAAGTGTGTGTCAGAGGTATACCTTAAATGTGCATGAGGTACTGATACTAATTATTTTCCATGCTTATCTAGTTTCTCTTCAGATGTGTGTCGTTCTCTTTGGTTCTTCATGGCCTACTCTTTCGATTTTGATAGCGGGGTCTTTCACAATTCATTTACTATCTCATTTAACACGTCATTCTCCTATTCTCTATAATGGCAATCCTACAAGCTGACAATCTCTCGTTAAAATTCATATATTCTGCTTTTTTATTAATTATAATTTTAGTTCGAGTGAATCTGTCTTTTAGGGTGTAGATGAATTACAAAATGACTATAATCTGTAAAGCTTTCGAAGTAAAAATGAAACTAGCACTATATAAATGAAACAAAAAATCAATAAATCTTAACATCAAAACGCATTGCCCGCGATCTCATTTTATATAACTAAAGATGGTTTCGTTTACAAACCATACAGCCTGTCGACGTTCAGATAAAAGTATTTTGTAGAATAGCTTTTTCATATTCAGTCTTCGTGTCTGCCAATAGTCTTATAAAACGCCACATGTCCATGATGTCACTTTTTTCACGCATGCCAAAACATTGCGTTTTAATGTGCTTCAAGGATAGATTTATTGATCGGTGACCTTGTGTGAAAACAATTACTTCTTCGTCATTGAAATTACACACACACATATGTGTATATTATATATATATATATATATATATATATATATATATATATATATATATATAGATAGATAGATAGATAGATAGATAGATAGATAGATAGATAGATAGATAGATAGATAGATAGATAGATAGATAGATAGATTAGATATTGTGTGTGTGTGTGTGCATATATATATATATATATATATATATATATATATATATATATATATATATATATATATATATATATAATATATATATATATATATATATATATATATATATATATATATATATGTATGTTGTGTTGTGTGTATGTATATATATGTATATATTATATATATATTATATATATATATATATATATATATATATATATTATATATATATAAGATTTCAAATACTAACACTGAAATCCATATGATTAAACACATATCCATGTATTTGAATATTTGATTATCAGCATTTTGTCTCTTCCGAACTTTCTGGCACGTTCTGGAGCCCCTTCGAGGGTGCCACCTGCTCCTTCGAGAGATGCCCGGCCAATGAATTAACATGAGTCAGATTAAATAAATTGAATCCCAAACTGATGAGTATTTTGTTAGCAGTCTATCTAACAGTTCAATTATGCGTGAATATTAAAAGGTTAGCCTGTAGATCAAATAGAGAGGCGGTGAATGACCTTGTAGAAACAGTGTTTGGCCTTCACCTGTGACGTGTGCATACGTAAGAACATGAATCCTGTAATGAAACCACTCATTTCAAGATCTACAAAAGGATTCCTCAGAGAAGATGAAGTACTTTATTCTGATGAGTCACAGAACGATTGTTGCCTTGGAAGTAAAGCCGTAAAATGATAGAATTCATCTCCGTTTAAAAATGGCGTATGAGGTAGCCCCGTGACTCAGGACCAGCATGGAGTGGCCCACACACCCTATCATCATTAAATCCTTGAAATGCTTGGCTTAAAGTCAATATCAAACCGTAAATATGTCAAGGTTTCAATAATTCAACAAAACCTGTGTCCGTATAGTCAAAGTCCCTGTTTTAATTCTGCAAAGGATGCCATTGCAAGTAGGCTGCCAACCCTTCCAATGGCAGATGCTCCCTTTGCGGACCTTGAGAGTGGTCGACATCCTAGGGGATGGGCGTGGCGGGGGGGGGGGGCGTGTAGAGAGAAGTAGGGGAAGCTGACGAGTTAAACTTAGCCTCACGTTGCCGGCCACGTGA
>NW_020868536.1:302591-312591 GCF_003789085.1 Penaeus vannamei
TCCTTTTTTTTGGTTACATTTTGTTTCTTTCCTTTTTTATTGTTTTTCATGTCACTTTTTTATACTGCCTTTATTTGCATGCCTTTTTTTTGTTTCCTTTTTTTTTCATGTTGCTCATTTTTTCGCATGTCAAATCTTTTATCTTGTCAGCCATCTTTTCCATGGATTTTTAAAAATATCTCTCCATCTCCATGCTCTCCTCTCTCTTAGTTGTGCTTCCCACCATCCTCTTTTTACCTATCTCCTTTTCTCCCTTCCTCTATCTCCTCTTCTCCCTTCCTCTTCCTCCTTCATCCTCCGTCTCCTTTTTCTCCCTTCCTTTTCTTTTGTTATCCGCATTTTTTTCTTTCTCCTTTTGTCCATTTTCTCCATCAATCTCCTTTAATGATTTCCCTTTCTCCATCCTCTTTTTCTACTTTTTTCCTCTATCCCTTTTTACTTTTTTTCCCTCCATCCCCATCCCCATATCTCTCTGCCTATTCCTCTATTCTCCCTTTTGTTCTTTCTTTTCCTTCTCTTCCTATTTTTCTTCTCCTCTTCTCTTTCTTCTTTCATCTTTTTTTCCTCTTATTATTCTTCCTTCTCTTTCTCTTCTTTCTTCCTCTTCCTCTTCCTCTTCCTCTTCCTCTTCCTCTTCCTCTTCCTCTTCCTCCTCCCTCCTCCTCTCTCCTCTCATCTTTCTCCTCCACCTCCTCCTCCTCTTCTCTCTTCCTCCTCCTCCTCTCCCCCTCTCCTCCTCCTCCTCCCCTCTCCTCCTCCTCCCCTTCCCTCCTCCTCTCCTCCTCCTCCTCCTCCTCTCTCCTCCTCCTCCTCCTCCTCCTCCTCCTCCTCCTCCTCCTCCTCCTCCTCCTCCTCCTCCCTCCCTCCTCCTCCTCCTCCACCTCTCCTCCCCCTACTCCTCCTCCCCTACTCCTCCCCCCCCCTCTCCTCCTACTCCTCCTCCCCCCCACTCCTCCTCCTCCCCCACTCTCCTCCTCCTCCCCCCACTTCCTCCTCCCTCCCCCCACTCTCCCTTCACCACCTCCTCCTCCTCCTTCACCACCTCCTCCTCCTCCTACACACCTCGCTCCTCCTCCTTCACACACCTCCTCCTCCTCCTCCTTCACCATCTTCCTCCCTCCTTCACCACCTCCTCCTCCTTCACTCCTCCTCCTCCTTTCACCAACCTCCCCTCTCTTCACACCTCCTCCTCCTCCTTCTCTCCTCCTCCTCCTTCACCACCTCCCTCCTCTTTCACCACCTCCTCCCTCCTCCTCCTCCCTCCTCCTTCACCACCACCTCCTCCTCCTTCATCCTCCTCCTTCCTCCTCCTCCTCCTTCACCACCTCCTCCCTCTCCTTCACTCCACCTCTCCTCCTTCACTCCTCCTCCTCCTCCTTCACTCCTCTCCTTCCTCCTTCACCACCTCCTCTCTCTCCTCCTCCTCTCCTCCTCCTCCTCCTTCACACACCTCCTCCCTCTCCTCCTCTTTCACCACCTCCTCCTCCTCCTCCTTCAACCTTCCTCCTGCCTCCTCCTCCTTCACCACCTCCTCTCCTCCTCCTCCTTCCTCTTCCTCCTCCTCCTCCTCCTTCACCACCTCCTCCTCCTCCTTCTTCACCACCTCCTCCTCCTCCTTCTTCACCACCTCCTCCTCCTCCTTCTTCACCACCTCCTCCTCCCTCCTCCTCTCCCACCTCTCTCCTCCTCCTTCACCACCTCCTCCTCCTCCTCCTTCACCACCCTCCTCCTCCTCCTACCTTCACCCCTCCTCTCCTCCTCCTTCACACACCTCCTCCTCTCCTCCTTCTCCGTCCTCCTCCTGTCCACCTCCTCCTTGTCCTCCTTCACCACCTCTCCTCCTCCTCACCACCTCCTCCTCCTCCTCCTTCACCACCTCCTCCTCCTCCTCCTTCACGTTCAAACCTCCTCCTCCTCCTCACTTCTCCTCTCGCTGCCCCTCCTCACAGCTCCTCTTCACTTCCTCCTGCCTCCTCCTTCTCTCGTCCTTTCACTCATCTCTCCTCTTCTCCTTCCCACCCCTCCTTCCTCCTCCTTCGACCTCCTCCTCCTCCTTCACTCCTCACTCCTTCCTCGTCTTCTGCTTCGTCTCCTTCTCCTTCTCTCACTCCCTTCCTCCGTTTCTCTCCTTTGTATCTCCTCCTACCCTTCCCTCCTCCCCTATCCCTCCATCTCCTTTCTCTCCTTCCTCTTCTACTCTTTCTCTCCTTCCTCTCTCTCTTTCTCTCCTTCCTCTCTCTCTCTTCTCTCCTTCCTTCTCTCTCTCTCTTACTCTCTTTCCTCTCCTCTCTCTCTCTCTCTCTCTCTCTTTTCTCTACCCTTCCTCTCTCTCTCTTCTCTCCTCCTCCTTCTTCTCCTTTCTCTCTTCTCCTCCTTGCTTCTCCCCTCTTTCTTCCTTTCCCTCCTACTCCTCCTTCTTTTTCTCTCCTTCCTCCGTCCTTTTTTCTCCTTCTCCTCCCTCTCTCTTTCTCTCCTTTCTTCTCCTCGTCTCCTCTTTTCCCTCCTTCTTTCCTCCTAAGCCTGGACTCCTCCTCCCTCTTTATTTCTCCTGCCCCTCCTCCATCCTTTATTTCTCCTCCTCCAGTCCCTCCATCCGACGTCTTTATTGTCTCCATCCTCCTCCTGTCCCTTTATATGCTCCTCCCTTTATTTCTCCTCCTCCTCCTCCCTCCTTTATTTCTCCTCCTCCTCCTCCCATCTGCTTTATTTCTTCCTCCTCCCCTCCGTTTATGTTATCCCTCCTCCTCCTCCTCCCCCTTTATTTCTCTCCTCGCTCTCCTCCCTTAATTTCTCCCTCCTCCTCCTCCCCTGCCTTTAATTTCTCCTCTCCCCTCCTTTCATTTCTCGTCCGCCTCTGCTCCCTCCGAAACGCCTCCTCCCTTCCCTCGCCTCCCCCTTCTTCACCCTGCACCTCCCTAAGAACCTCCGCCTGCGATTTTCGTCTTCCTCGTTGTCGTGAAGGCGTACTCCTTTCAGGTTTATCGGAAGCTTCCGTACGGATCCTCTCTCAGTAAACTAGTCCGAATGTCCTTATACCTTAGTCTAATAACCTATAACCGGGATTCTCATTCTCGTCTTATCTCCTTTTTTTTTTCCTCTCAAACCTGGACATATCCAGTTCATAACCAGTAAACTTGAATATGCAATAGAGAAAAAAATATGAAGGTTTTATCCCGGAAGAAGAAAGTAAATGAGAATTAAAACGTGCTTGGGAAACGTTTTTGAGGTGAACAAGAACTCGGCGGTGTGAGGCGTAGCAGGCACGGAAGCACACGAATAACAGCTGATGTCTACGATACCTTAGTCTTGTTTTACTATCCGGGATCGATATATATATATATATATATATATATATATATATATATATATATATATAATAATATAATAATATAAATTTTTTTTTTTTTTTTTTTTTTTTTTTTTTTTTCTTATAAAAGAATTCGTCCTCTTGTATTGGACTCCCGTGTCGATAAATGTTAAAAACGTTTCATTTATATTGATCCTGAGAATTCCTCGATATCTGAAGACATGCCCTTGGATCGACATCTAGTATTTACCCCTTTGAATAACTAGGAGAGTAGGCCGCGACTTTGGTTCTAGAAAATGGGTCAAGGTGCAGTTGATGCGTCCGAAAGCCTGGCAGGAAGCCTAATGAATGAAGTACTTTAGCGGCATTTGGCCGAGTGGTCGCCCGCTTGCCTTTGGGATACCTCGCGCATTGGTTGCTGTGGCTACCAGTGTTGTTCAGTACTGCTGGGATTGTTGGAAGAAGCCAGCATCAGCATATTTGATACTGAGAATCTTGCGAAAAGGTTTTAGTGTCTGAAGCCGCTGACTATATCGGCTTTTGCTAGCAATAATGATGAATTGTAAAGTATAATCATCATTATTTTAGCAGTGCCAGCGCACCACACCCCCTCCCTCCCATTCCCTCGACACTCGCCTCTCCCCCTCCTCCTCCCGGCCGCAGATCCGCTTCAAACCAGTATGCGAGTGCCAGCTCAGAGCCCATGAAACTCCGGCTGGCACCCTCCACCTCCTTCCCAGGTCGATGAACGTCCTGTTTCATTGTCGTTACGACCATATTCAGTCGCCAGAGTCGTCGCTGCGAATGACTGGTCTCCGAAGTGGTAGAAGACAAGATTCACATTCAGGCTAAATGACTTATCTTAGGGAAGTCTGTCCATATCCCAGAGTCTTGGATATCCCAAAATGGTCGTCCTAAGGTGACAGGATCACATGATTCGCATGTAGGATAGATATTCCCTTTTACAATAGAAAACGCCCATCCGGTTACCTCTAGTATTTAAACAGGGCAAAAAGTGCCATGTCAGAGCTGTATTTTAGTTAAATCGAGTTTTCTTTTTGCATTGCTAGTACCCGTCGTAGCAACGGGCATCGCGTAGAAGACGTAAAATCAACAACACGCATTGCAGTAAAACCAGTGACGTCATCAGAATTTCCGCGAAAGGGGAAAGGAAAGGTTTTACTCTCGAGCGTGGCGTACTTCATCTCTTTCCTCTGTCTTCCATCAACCAACAGTGTCCTCTCTCCTTGGCTCAGTTTTTTTTCTTACATTTCCTATAACTTCTTGTCTTGGAAGTGGATTTTTTTTGCCATCTTGTCCTCGTTTTTTTCTCAGCGGTTGGTATTCCCTGGAGTTCCGTCATCTGTGATAACCGGGAGACCTGATTACCCGTGCCTTTTAGTGAGCTGAAATAAAGCTGGATTATCTGTTATCTAAAAGGACCACTTCACTTTATTTTTTCATTATTGTGTATATAACTAGCCAAAGGTGCCATGTCCTGAAGGGCCTATTACCCTCATCGAAGTACATCACGGCGAGATAAGACCTTGACATGGTTCCTCATTTGGCTATAAATCTTCAAGGAGATCCACAAGTTCTCAGTCTAGATAACTGCCTTCTATTTCTTTTGATGGGGCCTTGCAACTACCCAGGAGAACGTACGGTTAGGGTCGGGGGGTTTGAGTTGACAGGGCTTTGAAACAGAGGAGTATGGGTAAAACAAATAAAGAACTGTGAAATGAAAAGTTTTTTTATATCTACGTCTAGCTGCCACCAGGAACCAGGGGACATGACGACCTTCAATGGACACCGTAGGTCTAAAAATAACAGCACTCTCCGTAGTAGTGTTTTATGTCTGCTGTCGTTGGCACGGCTTTGCTACGTAGTATTCTTTCAATTGTCCAGCCTAAAGTGGGTTTGATTGAATCTAGCATTGATGTACTGGTAGCTAGAAATGCTGCGTAGAAGGGTGTATTAAAAAAATAGAAAATGTCCCTGAAGATGAAGTTTGAATGCGATGTGTTGTAACACTTGGCGCCAAGCCACCCTGGGGGAGGCTGTATGGAGAATGTTACACAAAGTCACGGTGACGCACACGAGAGAGAGAGAGAGAGAGAGAGAGAGAGAGAGAGAGAGAGAGAGAGAGAGAGAGAGAGAGAGAGAGAGAGAGAGAGAGAGAGAGGAGAGAGAGATGAGTATTAATACCACTCGATAAGCCGTCCGTGAAAATCGTCCACGTTTTCTTGCTGATTGGGCAAGGCCGGTCGTTGAGATTTAGGTACTTTAATCCGCGTCTAGTCAGACAGGCCGTTTTTTTTTTTTTTTTTTTTTTTTTTTTTTTTTTTTTTTTTTTTTTGCCAATTGAAGTACCTTTTTCATTATCTGTACTCTCGAGCTTCCTCGTACGTTCCACTTTCCTTGCCAAGGGTGTTGAGGTGAAGATCATTTTGTGATTTTGTCGACTTTGTGCTGGCTGATACCGAGTGACCGAGCCTTCATGTGACTTGACTAAATCCCACTTTTTTGGAGACGAAGCAGAAGTAAAAGAAAAGTATATTTTGACCCATTCCAGTCTGGTGACGAATTTACCTTCAGAACCGTGAATAAAGAATACCCAAGGGTTGTAGATAGCGGACGCACAGGGGTCATTGGGTATGATTTCAAAGCACAGGACGAGTTTCGAACCCGGCGCTTGGCTACCCTCCGCTGGCCTCCCATCAGTTATCTCTCTGCCAGGTATCGCAGATCGCCTATTTAATTGTATGTTGAATGTTTTCTGTAAAGGTCGTACCAGGAAAGAATGTTGCAGTCGAAACGGTTGTATGAGACGCAGTTTCTGTGCCGGCGGGTTTCACAGTTTCATTTGGGGAAACTACTATTTCGCACTCGCTTGTCCTGCAATTTCGTCTGAAAGGCTGTTCATGAATTTGCAAATTTGACATGCGTTGGAATAGAATGTTCTGATAGAAAAAACATATTTTGCTCAGGTAACAATTTCTCATGTAGGTATCTCAGGTTAAAAATTGATAGATATGAGCAAATTAGTGATAATGCGTACTTTCATTTTCCTTCCTATTTCTGTTTTAACGTTTTCTCTTCTAAACAGCCATTCTCGAGAAAGATGAGCTTTGTGTTATTTTACAGTGTAATTAAAGGGCCTAATGAGAGTTGCTATTTTTAGGCTCGGCGCCTAAGGATCCTCCTCGTACATGAAAACCGCTGATAATGCAAAGGCAAAAGAGCAAGGCTGAGTTGACAGAAAGGTCCCCGAAAAGTTGTTTATTCGCTTCTTGAATTGTGAGAGTTGGCTGTGTTTTCGTCGCCGAGCAGAGGATGATGTAAGGGGAAGGCCTTATGGGAGCGAAACTGTTTTGAAGTTTATTTATAGTGAACGGAAAGGCGGAGATAATAGACGTGCCTGCACCTGGCCTCACGTGTTTCTTGTCCATGGGTGACGTGGCCTCCCATTGGCTGCCTCGATGAGTCCATCCGGAGGCGCCCGCCTATTGGTTCGCCAAACGTCGCGTGTATGGTTGAGGTTACTGGGGAGAATACGTGTGATGATGTTGCTTATGATTAAGATTATCGTCATTATTATTATTGTCGGTGGTGAGGTATTGGTATTATCAGCATCAATTTCGTCACCATCATTAAATGGTGATGGCATCTCCCAACCAAACCGCAGTCTATGAAAAATTGGAATTTAAGTACCCGTATACAATATAGTACTGAAATATCCTTATCTTTATCTACATTTAGTAACCGCATACGACCTTGCCAAGTACACGTACCACCTAGACTAAAAAAAATACTTGTGATTCTTTGAGATAACAGATGGAAGATAGTTTGAGGACTTCTCCGTTCGTAGGCCATGTTTTAAAATTCTTTGCTAGTGTTGCAAATTTTAAACTTGCTTAAAAGTGTTTTCTATTGACACCCTTAATATGCTGGCGAGTTTTGCCCCATTTTTTTTGTATACATTTCGATGTGTTCTAGGTCTGATTATTGGTATTGCAATCACCTTACGTTTATGTTAATAATTTTAGCTGCGGCAAAGAACAGGTTATGTAGGACGAAAAAGCGATTGTTTTGTATATAAATTGACGCATTTCCTTCCTTTGCAGTCCCCTATCGTGAAGTCCTTCGTCGCAGGCTCCTTCTCGGGAACCTGCTCCACCATCCTCTTCCAGCCCCTGGACTTAGTCAAGACCCGCCTCCAGACCACCATCGCCATTCCGTGAGTCTCGAGAGAGTTTTGTGTCGAGGTGGGGGAAAAGGGGGTGGGAAATGAGAGGGAGGAAAGGAGAGAGGGGGGGAGAAAAGAGGGAGGGAGAGGGGAGAGAAAAGAGGGAGGAGAGGAGAGGGGAGAGAAAAGAGGGAGGAGAGAGGGGAGAGAAAAGTGTGAGGAGAGAGGGGAGAGAAAAGAGGGAGGAGAGGAGAGGGGAGAGAAAAGAGGGAGGAGAGGAGAGGGGAGAGAAAAGAGGGAGGAGAGGAGAGGGGAGAGAAAAGAGGGGAGAGGAGAGGGGAGAAGAAAAAGAGGGAGAGGAAGAGGAAGAGGGGAGAAGAAAGAGGGAGGAGAGGAGAGGGGAGAGAAAAGAGGGAGGAGAGGAGAGGGGAGAGAAAAGAGGGAGGAGAGGAGAGGGGAGAGAAAGAGGGAGAGGAGAGGGGAGAGGAGGGAGGAGAGGAGAGGGAGAAGAAAGAGGGAGGAAGCAGGAGATAGCAGAGGAGAGGGGAGAGAGGGAGAGGGGAAGAGGGAGGAGGAGGGAGGGGGAGAGAAAAGAGGGAGAGGAGAGGAGAGGAATAGGAGAGTTAGAAGAAGAGTGGAGAAGAGGAGAGGGAGAAGATGAGGGGAGAGAGAGAGAGAGGGAGAGGGAGAGGGGAGGGAGGAGGAGAGAGGAGAAGGACGGGAGAGACAGCAAGAAGAGCGATTTTATGTGGAGGACTGGAGGGAGGTAGGGAGGAGAGGGAAGTGAGGAAGGCGGGGAGACAAAGGTATTGAGGACGATGCTGGAGCTTCGCCGTGGGTGCCATTTTTGTTGGTCTTGAACTGAGAGAGAGGGAGAAGCGAGGGAGAAGGAAGATGAGATAGAGAGGGAAGGAGGTGTAAGAGAAAGGGGGGGGGGAGGGTTGTGTGAAAAGGGGGAGAGGTGGATAAGAGAGAGCAGGGGTGTAGGTGTGAGAGAGAGGGAGGGGAAGATGTGAGAGAGAATTGGAACTAAAACAAAGGAATTAGTTAGGGTTCCATCATATGTTTTAGGCCACAAAGGAATAGATGTATGTAGACAAGTGTGCCGGTTAGACGACTGCCAGCCGTCTTGGGTTCACGAAACCGTGACTTCAGAGTTACGTATTCCAACAGGTTCGTTGTGTAATGAGTGTCATTTAAGAAGTCTGAAGTACACCATGATGAATATTACTTGGTGGCACTGGTTGAATTGGCTGTGACATTGCAGAGTGGGAGGCCACGGCAGTGTCAGGGAGATTAGTGCGGCACGAATCGTGCAACCTGTTGCTGTGCTTAGTTTCTCTTGCATGGCGGATTGCGATATTTCCTCGCAACTGTTTATTCCAAATTTCTTTCCAAAATGACGAATTAGAGAAGCGGTATTCGTGATCCTCGTTAGAATTTATTTTAGAAGAGTTTACCAATCCCTATTTCGCGACAGTTGTGTTAGTGAGATCAGATTTGAAAGTTCTAAAAGCGGCCGCTGAGGTGGGGTCGGAGCGAGGGTTTGTCTGCTAGACGCGGCGGCGCCGGTCCCCGCAGCGCCGGCATCGTGCAGCTGGCAACTTGGTATCGGTACTCGTGGGCAGCGCTTCTTAATTTAGAAACAATCCTCATTAATCAGTCTTATTGCTATGCTGAGCTTCTTTGGCAGGGAAAGTGTTATCCTTATCTTGAGGACATTATTTGCAGTTCAGCAATAAAACGTTTAAAAGTGAGATCGTACCTGGCCAAGTATGAACATTTCTCAGCAGGGGGTTTCGATAGCAAAAGTTAATTAGATATGAGTCATTACAACTGATACGGATATTGGCCATCTCTCTCTCTCTCTCTCTCTCAGATATCGGTCTCTCTCTCATCTCTCTCTCTCTCTCTCTCATCTTTCTCTCTCTACTCTCTCTGTCATCCTCTCTCTCTCTCTCTCTCTCTCTCTCTCCTCTCTCTCTCTCCTCTTCTTCTCTCTCTCTCCCTCTCTCCTCTCTTCCTCGCTCTCTCTCTCTCTCTCTCTCCCTCTCCCCCTCTCTCTCTCTCTCTCTCTCTCTCTCTCTCTCTCTCTCTCTCTCTCTCTCTTCTCTCTCTCTCTCTCTCTCTCTCTCTCTCTCCTCTCTCCTCTCTCTCTCTCTCTCTCCTCTCCTCCCTCTCTCCTCCCTCTCCCCTCCCTCCCTCCCTCCTCCCTCCCTCTTTTCTCTTTTTCTCTCTCTTCTCCCTCCTTTTCTCTTTTCTTTTTTCCTCTCTGCTCCCTCTCTTTCTCTCCTCTTCCTCTCCCTCTTCCCTCTTCCCCTTCCCTTATCTCTTCTCTTCTCTTCTCTTCTCTTCTATCCCTCCCTCCCCCTCCTCCCTCCCCCTCTCCCTCCCCCTTCCCCCTCCCCTCCCTCTCTCCCTCTCCCTCTCTCCTCTCTCCTCTCCTCCCTCTCTCTCTTCTCTCTCTCTCTCTCTCTCTCTCTCTCTCTCTCTCTCTCTCTCTCTCT
>NW_020868536.1:320091-325091 GCF_003789085.1 Penaeus vannamei
CATTCCTACATGAAATGAAACTTAATTTTTTTTTCACTTTTCCCATGATTTCTTCTTTTCTGTCTGGTCAAACTTTTCCTTTACCCTATTATGCACTGCAGAGTTATATATACTGTATATGTGGAGTTTATTAATATGCATCTCAACATGGTGTACCATTTCTCATGCCATAGCCAGCCTATTCTGGAGGCCTGTGATGTGGATCTTTTAAGAAGCATGAAAATGGTGCACCATCTTCTTGACTAACTAGAATGTACCAATTGTAAACATGATATATGATGTTATATTGTGTATTCTTTTTGCCTCATTTTCGAGGTAGCATCTTTTTACAATAAATATTATTTGTATACCATGCTAATACAGTAAAAATAGTATTTTGACTGAATAGCATTTGCCTACCTAGAACTGTTCTCAGACTATATTTTGGAATACTTTTACTACACACTAAACTTACCCAAAGTAATTATTTTGCTCTTTGCCACTAAAAGGTTCTTAACTATACAAAGGGTAAAAAAGAAAAAAAATGTGTAAATCTTGGAAACAGCAATTGCTCTAGGAAGTAAATGTTCGTCAGTGTCCCCAATATCATACTGATTACATTAGATGTACAGGATTGGAACACTTTAAATTTTTTTTTTTTTTTCATATTCTTTATTTCATACATCTTTTAAGTTGTAAAATTTACAGAAAAGCAAGCAGTAAAATCTTTTGAGAAAATATATAATTAAGGTTAACAATTATTCTCTAGTTCAGTAACATTAACTTATATTGTTTTATCAGTTCATTATAGGCCACAATTTAGGGACAATCCTTTATCATTAAACAAAAAAAGCTATCAAAAAAAGTAACTGAATAATGAATTGTTAGTGGGAGAATAAAAGTTATTTGGAATTGTACTGGACACTAAAAAAATTGTGCACTTCATATGTAATCATAATTTTGCGGAAACTCTTTATATTACTCAAATATAAATGAATGCGTCCCTATGAAAATATCCATCTACATATATACAGAGCGGACACACCCCACACTAAGCACAGCATGCACAGACTTACAGACAGACAGAAAGACAAAGACAAAGACAAACTCACACTTACACACACTCACTCACGAGACAAATGCCCATGTATAGTACATTCAACAGGGTACAGTCCTTAAAAAAAAAAGTTAGTGATCAACTAGAGAAAGGAATAAACAAAGTAAAATTAATATAAAATTAATTTCCCAGCACTTTCATTTTTTTTTTTCCAGTAAACAATAATGCTACAGCTGTATTAGACTATCATGCATAATTTATTTCTAAAAATCTATTTATGCTGTTGTTTAAAAATGAGTAAAATCCAAAGTAACTAACAAAAAAAAGTTCATATTAGAGGTTATTAATTATTGTTTATATTCTACTTGTTTTTAATAACAAAATGAAGCTCATCAGAACAGTGAAGAGAGAACAAAGAATTTCACATACTGTACTATGAACTGTTATTTTCATTTTTTCACATCTACAGTATGTTTTTACTTGGATTTTAATGATCCACTGATCTACTTTAGATAAGGGAGATGGTCTAACTTAATTACTTAATTACAGGGGAGATTAATAATAGTTACACTTGCGCATAGAAGTGCTGTGGTAGTAGCAAAGCAATAACTTTCCTTAGTTTCCGTTGTATCACTAAAACGTAGAACTAATGATAGCTGTGAGAAAGAAATGGCAATACAATTAAATTGTATATTTATTCTTCACATTTTTCTCACCAACTTTAATACAAATACAAGTACAATATCAATTATATGTTAAATAATTTTCTCTGAGGTCAGTGCAAAACCAAGAGCAAAAGCCTCTACTCTTGAATCAATTATTAGCCCATCTGCTGCAAAGTCTGAAAAAAAAAAAATAATAAAAAAAAAAGTGTATGGAAACTTGAGTGCTCTCTTGACAAAAAGTAAGAATTTTACATTGCATGCAGTCATAATGGATTATGCCTCTATTTATCATAGAAAATATAGCATTTTCTTCAGATGAAAAGATAAATTACATGATCTGTAACCATTTCTAATTTCATGACTATACATCTGTTTTTTGCATTTATGCAGCAAGAAATGTGAATGTATGAATTTGTTATGTATTCTATAATTATAAAACTTGCCTCACTTAATTATGATGTTTTACTGAATCACATAACCTAATGATTATAATACATTACCCATCAAACACTTCTGGATAGAGTTCAGCGGCACAAGAATTACTTCTATGTGTTCTCCTTGGACACCACACACTCTGGAAACATCCTTGTTCACAGCATCATCACCATTAACCTAAAAGAAGTGACCTGTTATTTTTCCTTTTGTTATATATGCACACACACTAATCTGTTTATCACTGTACCATATTAATGTATAAAATGGAGTCCCTACCTTCACAAAATTATACTTTGCTAGATCTTACACATTCCTCAGAGAGAGAAAAAAAATTCACGAATAGATAGACAAAAAGGAAAAATCTAAATTGCTCTTGCCTTTTCTAAAAACTTCATATACTAAAAAGTGTCGTAGGCACTAAAAAAGAACATTTGATAGTCCCATTTAACAAACAAATACTATAGGTAGTCCATTATACCATAAATGTCACATATATGTTAGCAAGGATTTATGTTATTCCTTTTATAATTTGAAGATATATATTCACATATTATGCATTGTTTATATATAGATTTTATTATTACTAATCCTCAAGCATATATAAATATCATTGTAGAAAGGCATGGTCAAGTATGAATTAAAGGAACTACCCTATTCAGCATAAAACTCATAAATAGGCAGGGAATAGGTCATTCTTGCTCGCTCAGTAATAGGCTCATGGATCTGTTTCAGGATATATCTTGAGTCAACACATTATCATTTTATTAAAATAGTGAAATATAAGCATTTTGTTACCTCCTTAACTTTTTCTTACAAGTGACATTAACATATTCTTGGAAACAAAGTACAAGGAATAAATAGTGAGAGATCATCACAAGACTGATGGGATAAAAGTACTATAACTTGAATAAGTACCTGTTCCATATTTGATCAAGTAACTCTATGGCCATTATGATCATTATAAGAAAGTAAAGGAGCTATTACAAAAGGTTCCCAATAGGACAGGTTGTTTACTTGCAGTGAACTAAGAAATATCCTATTTCTGAAGTAGCCTAGCATGGTTGCATAGGTTTTATCTAAATTCCTCAAGCCAAAAGATTAGTAAACTAAGATGCCCTGTACAATATTATTAAATTATCATTAAAAAACTACCTATTGGTACCAGCAATACCAGAAGTTTTGAAAAATGAGAAAAAAAAAACTATGATATGGCCAATAACATAAATCATATGGTATCATATAATCCATGATGTACAGTGAAAAAACAATTACGATAAATGAGTATTATAACCCTTACCAAGCCAGGAAAAATATGGAGAAAAATATATTCTATGAAACCCAGATTTATGCTGCCAGGAATTCCTTCACAACCAGTCATTATCTACATTAAGAATGAATAACTTGAAGATGAACAAAACATAAAAAAGCAGTACCCCTAATCCAGGAAGTAATATGGTTAATAGAAATACACTAACAATTTCCTGAGCCGAATGTAAAAGAGGCTGTTATTCTATAAACTAAATGTTATTTGTAATTTGTAACTGATAAAAAAGTTTCCATTAATATGCACTCGTCAGTCTTCTATAAAACGACTATTGCTCTTGGTATCCTTTTACTTAATAAAGAACATTTGGAGGTACATTAGAGAGCATCCTGTCTCGTTTTTATTATCATGACAAATATCATCATGACAGTATCACTTCTTTCTACTTCAAAATAGTGTTGGATACTGTATACTTTAGAATTACAGTGCTACATCTGAAATACACAATTCTAAAAATAGGACACATACATAAATGCACATTATAGTGCTAATATCCTAGGTTTAGTGTTTCTTTACTTACTTGACTGCTTTTCCTCACAATAAAAAACATATTCTCTCTAAAAATAATACACCACATAATGATGATGACAAACCTAGGATGACCTACAATATATGCTTGTCTAACAGAAGTACACTGCATAAGAGACAGAATTTACACAACAGTAGCCATAAGAGCCAACTTTAGAACTAAAGGACCCTAAAACTTAACTTTGTACAGTATCATAAAATTCACTATGGATTGATTATATATTCTGCCAAAGAACACAAGAGTAGAATCAAAATAATGTATTAGTCCATTCTTCGTCATGCTTCTCTAGATGATAATTGTCTGTGAAAATCAAGACGTAAAATTCTGGCCTGTATAGAATCCATGATATCCACAAAGAACAGAAATATACACTCACTTTTACTGTAACAATCTTCATAGTTGCACTTGACATTCCTGGATCTAAAGAAACATTTCTACCTATGCCAGTTATAGACCCACTATATCCAGTTTCTTCTTTGAGTTCCCTTAATGCAGCTGTTTCTATTGTTTCACCATTGTCAACAAGTCCTAAAAAAACGTTTTTTTTTTCTGATATCTTTATGTATATTATTATCCACTATCCAATGTATATGATCTGTACTGCATGTATATATCAATAAAATCTCATAGGTAAAAATCTATTTCACACAAACTGTATGCAATACCTGCAGGCATTTCAATGGTGTAAGATTTCAATGGTGGTCGAAATTGCTTTATGAGCACCATTGCATCAGGATGTCCAGACCTACTAACTATTGCTACCACAGCAACGCAATCTTGATCTTGAGGGCCTTTGGTAGTTCTGCCAACAACTTCCCATATTCTGTAGAGGAAAACAAATGTGTATAATTTATGAAATCATAATATACACACAGTAAAATACCTCAAAGCCATTCTTTTAAAATAAAACATAATATCCTGTTTCTTCTAGTCAATCATAAACCATGTGTACATGGTGTGTGTACATGTAGCAAATACATGTAAAAGTGTCCACATGTTGTGTGAGCATGT
>NW_020868536.1:342591-347591 GCF_003789085.1 Penaeus vannamei
TTCTGTCCGCATAACAGGTCGCGATAATTTAAGTAATCTTATTCCCCTTACCGTCTTCAATGCTGTGTAGGTTTTATTCCGCGTACCCCCACCCACCCACACACAACTACCACATTCCTGGCCCTGGTAGCAGGGGAGGACATGGAATCTACCAGGCAAATTGCGGGGCAAAATGTAAGAAGTGTAACACAATCTGCCCCTATATTGCCTAATGCAGGGGGCTACTGCCCCTGCCCCGATCCCAGAAAGAGTGTACCACATTCCCAGCAGGAGAGCATCAAGACTTTGCAACAACGCATGGTGGTCGTATGCAATCTCCTGCTTTGAATACATGATGAATGCTTGCTGGGCAGGGGTAGCAGGGGCATTAGCCCCCAGCATTTAACCATATAGTTAATGATACTGTATTGTATATACTTTACCCATTTACCTTTTCAAGACCTCCCCTCCCCTACTGTTGGGGTGAAGAATGTGGGGGGGGGGGGGGTTGCTGTGCAGTTATTTCTTGACATTTGGAAAACTAGACAGAGGAATCAAATGCTACCGAAGTCCTAATTCGTTATGTGAACACTTTGGGAGAAAATTGATCCCCGCCCCACCTGATTTAAACCATATGCTTGGTGCCTTAACCGACCCCCAGAGTTGCATGTTAGTGTTAAACTTGCTACACATGTGCTAAGTGGAGTCGGAGATCAGACAAATGTGTATCTCTGTATAAGGGCAGGGTTCTGTGCGCTGTCTCATTTGGGGATGCCGACAAATGAATAAACGGAGCTAGTTTAGATGTAAATTGGGTTTGATGTCGAAGATGTTAGATTGTTAAATTTTTAATTGTGGTAATTATTTTTCAGGGCCTAGTAAAAATCTACAATGGAGGACCAACTACTAGTGGGTGAAGGACAAGTGTTCGTTTATCTGCAGTGGCTTCCTGGCTAGCCATCAAATGTGTAGCTTTTCCAATGAAGCTGAATTAAGGTGAGTAAATTTTTTTTTATACTCCTTTCATTCTAAATACTTTAATGATGAGCATTTTTATCCCTTGAAATCTGTGAGAGAAAGTCAAAAGGATTCTGATATTCTAAATATAAAATGATAAAATGGAAATGGTTGATCCAGTCTAATTCACAACTTACAACTTGCAGATCCATGATTGACATGCCTTTTGGCAGCAGGCTGAAGCTGCGAGGTCCAGCAGATCCGGATTCTTCTGTGGTTAACTTCTTCCTTAGGTGAGGCATAAAATTAAACTACTTGTTAATAAGTCTCACAGGATGACCCATAGGAAGAGTCTTACTGCATACCGACATATGCTTTCAAAGATGGTGACTCATTAACAACTGATTTTAGTATTTAATTGCAGTACTAATTTGTTTTAAAATTTTGTACTTCAACTTCTATTTGTTTTATTGCAGGTTGAAAAAATATTTCCTGTTGTCCATCTTCTCAACTACTTTCTTCAGTGGCATGTAAGTTCCTTGCTCTTATAAATGAAGAAAATAAAATCTAAATTGTCAGTAATTAGACTTGGCAAGGCTGAAGTGACCTTGATTCCAAAATGAAATTTAAAAATTTTTCAACCACTACTCACGCTTGACTACCTCAAGTTAAAAGTGCTTGTGGAAGTTTTTTTAACAAATGGTGGAAGATCAAATGTTCTTTGTAAAACGCATAGCTAGCATATCTCGCTGTGTGCCTGATAAGACCAACACTTCAAGATGCAAATTTTATTGCAAATTTATAAAGTTTATTAAACTACTTGCAGAAATATTAATTGATATGTTATCTTTCAGAATTGACATCTCCCAGAAAGATCTAGGATCACTTGTGTAAGGTGTGTATCGTGGCCAATCCTGGACGCATTTTGTTATTAAATGATGAGTAATTTCGCCCCTATCCTAGTTAATCATGCAGAGTTGCATTGGTCTTTCTGAAATCATATCGTATAGTAATGAAAGAATTTATGGTGTAGTATTTGGTTGTGAAGATTTTTTTCATTTTTCCAGGTTTCCTGACTGTGAACTGAACTGGTTCTGCCATGAGTTTTCTGCCATGAGTTTGAGGTTAGTACAGTTACATATATTAGATTTCCTATGTTAGTATGATGTTTACAATGACAAGCATATATCTGAAACTTGATGTCAATACCATAATCTGATAATTAATTATTTTAAGCAAGTCCTTGCTACTGCAAGAATTCCATCTAAACTATACTTTTTTTACTCCAGGTCTTGCAATGATTCTATCCAGGAAAATGGCTGAAAGGTAGATATTTTAATTGCTTTGTGACCCCTCACATTAATATGATGATTGTTCTCACAGACCTGTTCTGAAAGTGATGTAGACACTGAACGGCCATCTGATTGATAATGTATTCAGTTGGTTGTATACTTCTGGCTTGTGCTTCCATCTAAACTATACTTTTTTTTTCTCTCCAGGTCTTGCAAAAATTCTATCCAGGAAAACCTCTGAAAGAAAGGTATGTATATATTTTAATTGCTTTGTGACCCCTCACGTTAATATGATGATTGTTCTCACAGACCTGTTCTGAAAGTGATGTAGACACTGAACGGCCATCTGATGATGTATTCAGTTGCTTGTATACTTCTGACTTGTGCTCAATTTTAAATGGTTTCAAACCTTTCAGGCTTGAGGCAAGTGTTAATGAATTTGACACAAGTCGACATAAGGAAGTGAACCACAAACTAAGGTGAGTAACCATATGATTACTTTTATTAGGATCAAATTTACTGAAGTCTTGTGTATTCAGGACCAATCTTGCATGGATTGAGATGCAACAAATTTATCCTGCAGAATTAAATGCCTTATGTTTTGCTTCAACTTTGCATTGACATCATCCCAAGTTTTTTAGTCAAAATTTTAAAGTGAAATAGTTTTTATGATGAATGTATACTGAACTGATTTAATGATGTTATCAGTTACGGATCTACTGAAGAGCATCTTAAGAATTAAATTCTGCATTATCATAAGCACAGGTTAAAATATATTCTTCCCTTTGCAGGCCATTTGGATATTGGTATGGCCAATTCACTGGAGTGGAAATCTTGATGCAGCAGTACAAATTCTCTTAGTACCTGAGGTCCATGATGTAGGGGGACCTATCCAGGGAAGGCACTGGCTTGCTCAAGTCCCAGAAGGCCAGACTGGTGCAGTGGATTTGTGGGTAGAATAAACCCTTCCTGTTTTATACCAATAAAAATTACATGCTTCAAACTTGCACTCTTAATAAACCTATTCCATCTTCGTATACATGTATTCTTGAAATTTGAACACAGGAATGTAGAAAAGGCTAGACCATGCAAGCATAATTTTAAAATTCGGTTTACCCTGATTGTTTCACTAGTTTTCTTTACTAGTGACGGTGTCCCATTTATAATTCCTTCCCTACTCGGCCTTGCCGGGAGGCGTGTATAAACATGCAGTATCCTTCATGTGGACATCACTTGGCAAATGTATGGGGAATCGACACTAAGTTTAAACCTAAAGTGGAAATTCTGGAAACTAAATTCACTCGTGCATATTTGTTAAACTAATTGAAAAGGTTAAATTGGATACCAAGTACGAGCAAGTGCTATATAATACAGATATGAACCTGTTGTACCTTGGCTTAACTTCAGGCTTGAGCAGAATGGTGCGCACAATGGCAAATGGCGCAGAAAGTTCTGAGGTTTCCCAGATGTACCTGGTGATCATGAACACGCTTTGTAAGGGCTTGGAAAGCTTTCGCATAACTTAATGTTTAGTACGCATACAGGTGGCTGGCTTCAGTAAGGGAGGTCGATTTTTACTTTTAAGATCCCTCATCCCCTTAATTCAGGTAAGATTGCCATTATTGCTAATGGTATGGTTGAACAATTTGACGTCCATAACTCTTCGAGGAAATTCAAGGAATGGGGTGGATAGTTTGGATAAAATTGGCTTGTAGACTAGACACTTGTTGAACCGATGTACTTCATTTGGGGCCGGGCATTATTTTTTTTTTTTACACAAGGCTTATTCACCATTACTAGGTCTACCTACAAACCATTTTCATCGCTTTCCTTGATTATCAGGATTATTTGTTAGAATTTTAATGACATGATCAAACCTATTGTAAGAAACCATTTTTCCTGAAAATTTAAAGAATGGGTAAATGACCTGAGCTCATGTAGGGTCTACCAATAGACTCCTTGTTGGCTGGACACTTATGGAGCCATCTGTGGGCAACAAAGTTGACTCGACTACAGTGAACAATATATCTGCAATCTGGGTTTTTAAGGAGATAAAACAATAATTGTTTAAGCAGAGTAACCAGGAAAACTGAAGCCAAAATGAGGCCTTTATTGTAGCATCTTTGAAACCCCTAACATTCTTAGACATGTTTGACCTTTACGAGGACATGACTGAAACTTGTTGAAACCCCTTTTCGTCTTGTATGCTTCTAGCCCTATGGTCAGCCAATCAAAGCGCGATATTTTTCAAATCTATTTCACATACGTCTGAGATAACGATTTATAATGTAATTAAGTACAAATCTTTGCCTATGTTTCTCGATATATAATTCATATCTAAAGATGCATAAACTTTATGCCTTATAAGCATTACATCAAATACATGTTCAGTCTATATATGTAAGCTTTCCAAGTCAGCAACGACAATTATATGGTGTGACATTGACTAAGATAGGATATTTTCAAAATCACACTCCCCTCCCCACTCCGATCCAATGTCTGTTGTGACCGTGAGAGGGAGAATGGGACCCAGTGCTGGGGATCACCCATGCCCTGGACATCACTGATTTCGTACGGTCTTTTCTGCCCCTTTGTTTCTTACTCTTCTCTAACCCCTACCCCTATCCACTTCCTTAGGTGTGAGGGCCGTGTTGGAAGGTTGACTTTATGCCAGTCATGAACGACATGTAGGAGCCATGGGCACAGTATTCCCCTGTTTAGTTGTCAAGTCCTTACTCTGATGGGTGGACTGTCTCTCTCCCTAACGTACTC
>NW_020868536.1:385091-392591 GCF_003789085.1 Penaeus vannamei
GAAAAGAACAATTGCACAGTCCTTTATCTAGTCACCCTCCAAAATTTATATGAAATGGGGCGAAAACATCCGTAGAGTTTTTAAAAGCTGCAAACACGTAGGAGACTTTCGCTGATTTAACATCAAGAAATACAAGGCGAACGAAATGATACCCTGATGCAAGTACAACGAACCATAAACAAATAACAAATAATAAGATGCGTTTCCTGTCTACCAACGGAGAAAGAAATGATTGCTGGAAGTATATGCCATAACGTGCTTCGGAGGAACTATGCTTGGGTGTGAGATGAGTTTTATCTGGGACCCGATAAGACGCCTCGAGGAGATCTATTCATAATGTAAACGATAAGAAATGCAGTTTTAGTCGTGCAACTCATGCCGGTGGTGTTGCCTTGGTGAGAAGAATATATATATATATATATATATATATATATATATATATATATATATATATTATATATATATATATATATATATATATATATATATGTGTGTGTGTGTGGTGTGTGTGTGTGTGTGTGTGTGTGTGTGTGTGTGTGTTGTGTGTGTGTGTGTGTGTGTGTGTGTGTGTGTGTGTGTGTGTGTGTGTGTGTTGTGTGTGTGTATGTGTGTGTGTGTGTGTGTGTGTGTGTGTGTGTGTGTGTGTGTGTGTGTGTGTGTGTGTGTGTGTTTGTGTGTGTATGTGTGTGTGTGTGTGTGTGTGTGTGTTATAGATATATATAGATAGATAGATAGATAGATAGATAGATAGATAGATAGATAGATAGATAGATAGATAGATAGATATAATCTATATACGTCTGTTTACAGGAACAGAATCCTTAAGATGAGCCCCCGGCCAAGACTCATCATCCTGGCCGTGGTGATGGCGGCCTCAATCCTAACCGTGGTTCTCCTCCACCAAGGCCAGCTGGAGGCGCCCCCCCTGCCCAGGCTCTTCAAGGAGGACCGCGAGGCCGAGTACGACGTGTGGCCCCCCTTTTCCGTCGAGCCAAAGCGGGATACGGTAGTGAGACTTTGTGTGCAGAAGTGTGACTTTTGTAATAATCCTGTGATTATAAAGGCTTCTTTATTTATGGTTGTTTTGCCGTTTTGTATAAGTGATGATGGTAACTATCCAGATGATTTGGTTGATAAATTGTAGTAGTAATGATGCTGATGCTACGGTTGCTAGTGGTATCTGTAATACTGGTGATATTAATACTGAAGATGATATTAATCACGACAAGGGCAAAGGTGTCAGTAATAAGGGTAAGGATGGTGCTGTTGATTATAATACTACGACTGATAACAATAATAATAATAATGATAATGAATGATGATAATGTAATAATAATGATAGTAATAATGATAATAAAAATGATAATAACGAGAAGCACTCAGCGAGAGCACGCCTCCGTCAAGGTAATTGGGTCACTAATCCTATAAAAATGTTCACACTTCAAGAATTGCATTAAGATTACCTCTTTCTCAAGTACACTGGTGACGTCCGTCCTGGATCCGGATCATGATCCAGATCACCACCAAAATTTGATGCCATCTAAGTGGGCTAAGACATACCTCTGATTACAAAGAAAATAAAAAATAGATAAATCATAAAAATCTGTTCGTAACTTTTAATTGCTAACCAACTAACCAAACAAACAAACTAGCCAATGCTAACAAAAACATAACCTTGACGGAGGTAGTAATGATACTACTACAACTACTACTAGTATTAATGATAATGATAATAGTAATAATAGTAATAATAATATATAATAATAATAATAATAATAATAATGATAATGATAAAATAATAAAATAAGAAATAAAAATAAAAAATAATAAATAAAGATAACAAAAATACCAACAGTCACACCAATAATAGTAACAGCCATTAGTGAACGTGTGATCTCGAACCGAACCCCCGGCTGCAGGCGTGGTACGTCCAGGAGTGCTTCGGCGGCCGCCAGTCCGAAGACATCGAGGTGATCTTCGGGCAGCTCCTCACGGCGTGGTCGCACTCAGACAACGCCGAGTGCGCCGAACTCTTCTCGAAGTTCAGTTACCTCTACGAAGTGCACGATCGCTACGCCTCCAGGTTGGGGGTTCCGGGCCCTTTTGCGGAGAAGATTAGGGCGTGGCTCCACAACGACTCGAAGCTGTTGGAGCAGATTCATCGTCAGGTAATGCGGAAGAGGAATTCGCTGCACCTGTGGAATTCAACCTCTTGCTCAGCGGTCGCTTTGTTATATTTGAAAGAAATTGCAACTTGCCTCCGCCCTTCAAACAAAATTTGAAAAAATTATTACATATATATGTAAATGTATATACAGTGAACCCTCGCTATAACGCGGTTCACCTTTCACGGTCTCGCTGCTTCACGGATTTGCATTGTGCATTGTGTTCTGCATTCTGATTGGCTAAACAGTCTCCGCTTCTTCTCTACCTGTGTCAATAACGTTTTGGTTTAATATGCACATGTACATAAAACAGCTTGCCAAATTAAAGTTCGGAAATTTTCTCTAAAACCCATGAAGCCTTCAGTTCGTATTGATGATTAAAATTATTATTTTACAGTACAATAGTTATTTGTAAAAAACGTTTATACAGTACATTCATTTGTTAAACAAATGCTTGGGCCTATAAAAAGGTTTTGTTCTTTGGTTTCAATGTATTGTAGAGTATTTCATTGTATAATAATTGTAAAAAGTTAAAGGTTACTACTTCACGGATTTCGCCTATCACGGGTTCTTTTTGGAACGTAACCCCTGCGAAAAACGAGGGTTCACTGTATATGCTATATAGAAATAGATAGATAGATAGATAGATAGATAGAAATATATATATATATATATGTACACACACACACACACACACACACACACACACACACACACACACACACACACACACACACACACACACACACACACACACACACACATATATATATATATATATATATATATATATATATATATATATATATTATATATATATATTATATATATATCCATACATACACACACACACATATATATGGATACACAGATACACACACACACATTTACTATATAGTATATATATATTTATGTATATATATATATATATATATATATATATATATATATATATATATATAAGTATATATATGTATGTATGTATACATGGTGAAACGATCCGTGTGATAGAGGTCTATGGTGTAACAAATGAAACAAAATCTTTTTCATTCAGGGTGGACGCAACTGACCAATCCGGGGCTATAAATGAGTAAATAAAAAAAAATACATATATTTATATCTATCTTGGGTGTGTGTGCATTATGTCGTATTATATTATTTATGTATATAAATACACAATACATGTATATCTATCAATCTATCTATATGTCTACATCTATATCTATTTATATCTATCTATATATGCTATATCATAGGTACTACCTGTATATTTGTGTGCGTGTGTTTTATATATGTTTCAGTACAGATATGTATGTACTCTATGCGTGCAAATGTGGATGCACACTTACATTCATATGAAATTGACATACAGAGATTTAGATAGATAAAGATATAAATATTTATCCATGTACGTGTATATATCCCTACGTTTCCTTTAAGATCATAATAAGCTTATTTAAGAGGTTTAATAAGAGATTTAGATAGATAAAGATATAAATATTGATCCATGTACGTGTATATATGCCTACGTTTCCTTTATCATAATTTCTGAAATTGCAGCACCTGATTCACGTCTTTCACCCGCTGACGTCAGAGCACACGGTGTACAACCCTGTGCGCGCGAGCCGTCCGATGCCCACGCACAAGACGGACCCTTTTGAGTGGATCAACAACCTCTCGATGGTTACGAGCGTCGACTGTGATTTCTGCAAGTACAAGGAGAACACGGCCGTCGATCTGCTCGGAAGGTGGGTCCGGTGTGTGATTTAACGGTGCATATAGTTTGTGACAATTTCTGATTTTCGTGGAGGTACTTTGGTTAAGTTTTCCCTCCTGTAACAAGGAGAAACGCACACTATGTCGAACCACTGTTTGCATTTGATATCTTTTATCTTTTGTTTGGATATTCATAAGGATCTTGATTTTCTTGAGGATGATATATATTTTTTTAGGGAAAATTTGATATGAAACGATAAGACTTTGATTTCTGTTGGTAATTTATTCAACAGAAGTATATCCTGCTCGGATTCATCTTAAATACTGCGTTATAGTGATACACATAAGATATCAAGTTTTAACGAAATTATGCCAGTTGGATTCTTTTTTTGTTTTGTATGCTAGGACCCCGTTTCCGCTTCAGCAATGTGACTCGATTAAACTAAATCCCACTCCTTGGAAGAGTGAGAGGCTGGCAGTCAAGAGAAGAGTGGAGGGGATAGTATACGGGCGGGGACACGTGCTCTTAGTATAGTCTAAAAGAAAGTGTCACTAACCAGCCACTTCAGGGACAGCCTCATGGCCTGGCACTTTGGGAGAGTAAATATATTTTTATTCTTTCGAGACTGTGGCAGCGGGCGAGAGGTGACGGATCGAATCGCTGGGAGTAAATGAAAGATATCTCTTGGTCGGCGATCTTAATTCTAGATGTGTAAGAGAGGCGCAGATGGTGTCGTGTTGAACGGATGTTTAGACTCGATAATGTTAATTCTTTAGGAGGTAAAATAACGGCGCGCGGAAATCTGAATCTGATCCAAAGCTCGAACATGCGTTAATAAGCGATCACTTTGGCAGCAGATTAAAAGTCAGTGGGAACAAGATCCTTCTTTTTTTTGCTCGGGTTAGATAGTGATGCCAAATTAAATCTGATCAAAGACAAAATCTCAGACACTATCAGACCTCAGGAGTAAGATGATCATGTCTTATTTGTCCGGATCTTCAAGGATTTCGGGATAGACGTGTAAATACACTCACACATCAAGTGGTTTAGACGACGAGGGATGCAATCACTCCTAAAATGATGGACATTTCGAGTTTTGGCGCCGAAAATTAAATTGCGATGATCTTTTTATCTGCTGTACAGTTTCCGTAAAATGTTTCCTGTTGTTGTCGTTGGTTCTTCGTGTACTCAATTTCTAAACTCCACAGCGTGTCTACATGCGGGATTAAATATCTATTACGGATGTATAGATAATTTGCAGTGTTCAAATTAGTGTAAATCTATAATAAGAAATGTTTAGACGACGCTTATCACGACTAGTCTGGTGTCTTTGGTTGATATTGATATTCGTAAGAGTATTGCGAGTTCGTTATGGTACTGTTTGAAGCGTCTATTAGTATGCTTTTAGCTCCTTTTGATCTATGGTTTGGTTAAAAAATACACAATCAAATCTAGTCATTTAATTTTCTCTCCCTCACTCTCCTTTCCTCCCTCTCTCCCTTCTTCCTTCCTTCCTTCCTTCCATCCACCCTCCCTCCCTCCCTCCCTCCCTCCCTCCCTCCCATCCACCCTCTCCGCAACCCCTCCCACCAACCTACCCGCAGAGACGACGCGAACGACACAGCCCGAGTGACGAACACCTTCAAAGTGGAGTCGTGGCACAGCATGGTGGTGACCAAGTACCTCCACCACCCACTCAACTTCACCAGGGACCTTATGAGCCACTTCTTCGAGGCTGCCGTGGCCTGGGTTTACGACGTGAGCCAGATGGATACGAATTATATGTAAGCTTTCTTTGTTTTGGTGTTGATGTGTGTGTGTGTGCGTGTCTAAGTGTGTGTGTGTGTGTGTGTGTGTGTGTGTGCGTGCTTGTGTGTGTGTGTGTTTAAGTGTGTGTGTGTGTGTGTGTGTGTGTGTGTGTGTGTATGTGTATTTGTAATTGTGTGTGTGTTTGAGTGTGAGTGTGTGTTTTGTATGCTGATGAGGTCTAGTTGTTTACCGGTTGAGGAATAGGCCTATATATTTTTCTCTATCTTTGGGTAGGCTTCGCAAATTAATCAATGTTGAAAGTATAGGCACTTCATAAATAATTCCCGTTCGCATTTTCTTCCCCAGTTATCCCAACATAGCCTGGGACACCCTACATCACGCAGGGGCTTCGCAGATCCACCCGCATATCCACATGATGATGGCTCCCGACCATTACTACGGCTATTTTGAACTTCTCCGCTCGGCCGCCCAGAGGTACTACGAAGAGAAAGCCGAAAACTACTTCAACGCTGTCCTCGAGGTTCACGCCGCCCTGGGACTCGCGGTGCATTATGGGAAGGCCGTGGCGATCTCGACCGTGGTGAGTGCGGTTCGGGTGGAAAGGGGTTGTGAGTATAATGACTGAAATTCGAGGGATTGTGATGATAACGACAATATGATTAAAAAGGTTGTTAGCATAGCGACGGCGAAATCCAAAAGACCATAATTATAACAACAAAGCTCAAGAGATTCTGATTATAACGATTCGAAAGTCAGATGAATTGCAATGACAGTGGTGACAAAATTCAAGAGATTATGTTTTTTATAAAGACGATATATTTTTTAAAGTTTTTTATGTATCTTTTTTTCTTAGTTTTACTTTTCACTTTATTATTATTCTCATTTTAATGGAATAGATAGTGATACCAAGATCATTTTAACCGCTATCACCATGATTATCATTGATATATTATTTTCATTCTTATCATCATATATGTTCTTATGATAACGTTTTCTATGTATTACAATTATTACCAATAGTAGTATCACCATTTCTATTATCATTATATCAACTATACTTATCATCATTTTTGACGTACTTTCACAGCAAATCTAACCTCAGCATCTGCCGTTTCCCCCAGACTGGGAAAGCCGACCTGGAGGTGATGTTCCTGAGCGAGCGTCCCGACGAAGACTTCTACCACCTCATCTACTACACAGTCAATGCGTACCACGATACATTCACACAGCTCTGCAAAGGGTATGTGAGGCTGCGTCTTATATTGTACATTATCCAGGGAAGCATTTTTTGTCTCAGTCTTCGTTCCGCTGTACGAGGTCGTAAGCTAACATGTTAGGGACATGTAGACAGGAAACGTGAATATGCTATTTACAAGGATCGTGTTGTATATAGCATACGATTCTGTATATGATTTTGTTTTGCACAGAGCATATTTTCAGATGATTTCACGAAGAATAATGTTAACTGCAGCTATACGCGATACCATAATTTTTGGTGCTGTGAATTCCTGTACATGAACTTATGCACTTATTGTTATGCAATTATATCAAAGGTTTTAGTTTCTTTGGGAAAGGTACATGTCTGATAGCATGATGACTATAACGTATATCAGTTTGTTTGCATGTGTATATATATACAGTATATGTACATATAGGAAATCAAGTGTGTGTATTCGCGAGTATGGTAATTTTCCGCAGATATTCAACATAACAAAGTCTACGGATTTTTAGCGCCACGTTTAAGTTCTCGTCTTCTATTTATATCATCACTGGTATATTACTGTGTAGAATTATATTTTCATATAAACATATACTCAAGTTATTAAAGAAAGTAAGGGAATTCATTCC
>NW_020868536.1:407721-410221 GCF_003789085.1 Penaeus vannamei
GTAAATAATCTTGATTGAAGACCTGCGTTTGAGATGTGTGTATATATAAAAAGATGGAGAGAGAAGAAGAAGGAAAAAAATAGAAAGATATGTATAAAAAAGATAGATAGACACGAGAGTGGAGTGAGTTGTTTGTTTATCGTAAATGGTTAGTTAATTTAAGGGACAAGAAGAGAGAGAGAAAGAAAAAAAGTCAAAGTTCGTAAAAAATGCAAAGTCTTTCTCGGAATTTTTGACTGCGCGAGCAAAGAACAGCATTCGCTCACGCATGGAAAATGACTTTGATATAAGTCATTGGCATTCTTTGGTGAGAAAGATGCCAGGGGTCGCTGGAGTTTTCTTTTCTGTAACGCGCTTTCTGTCTGTATTTTATTTATTTTTTCATTTCTTCTTCTTCTTAATTTTCTCTTTTTTTATGTCTAAATCTCTCTCTCTCTTTCGCAATCTCTCTCTTTCTTCCCTTCATCTCTCTCTCTCTCTATCTATCTATCTCTCTCTCTCTCTCTTCATTCTCTCTCTCTCTCTCTCTCTCTCTCTCTCTCTCTCTCTCTCTCTCTCTCTCTCTCTCTCTCTCTCTCTCTCTCTCTCTCTCTCTCTTTCTCTCTCTCTCTCTCTCTGTTTCCCCTTTCTTCCTGGTGATTTTGGTAGTAGTAATAATAATGATAATGATAATAATAATAATAATGATGATGATAATATTAATGAAGATAACAGTAATGTACACGATAATAACTATAATAACAATGATGATGATAATAATAATAACAATTGATCATAGTCCTAATAATAGTAATAATGATAATAATGAAGATTAAATAATGATGATAATAAATTATAGTAATCATAACTCGAAGCACCCAGAGAACGCATACCTCCGCCAGCGCAAGAAGGACACATGCAATAAAAATATTCACACTTAAAAAATCACATCAAAATCCCCTTTCTCAAGGACACAGGTGACGTCCGTGAACACAACGCCCATAGAGGAAGCAAGGCAATAGAGATAATGACGCAATTATTTTAAAAAAATCCTGGATTCAGATCACTACCGAAATGGCATCTAAGTTAGGTTAAGATACACTGGTAAAAATTTCAGAAAAATCTGTTCGTAAAATTTTTGAGTTATCCTGCTGACCAACTAACAAACAAACAAACTAACTAACCAAGCGACCTAAAACGTAACCCTCTTGGTGGAAGTAAATGATAACAATATTGGTAATAAATGATAATGGCAATAATAATGATAGTAATGACAATGATAATACCATCCACCTTTCCTTCTTAATCCACCTACTGTCCAGTCACCTTCCTTAACCCACCCACCAGTCTTCACCCACCAACAGTCCACCTCCCACGCTAACCCACTTACTTATCAACCCACACCTTCCTAAATCCACCTACCACTCGCCCACCCACCTTCCTTAACCCACCCACCAATCTTAACCCACCTACAATCCACCTCCACTTACCACTTATCAATTCCTACACCACCCACCCACACCTTCCTTAACCCACCTACCCACCCCTCACGCCCACCCACCCACCCACCTTCCTTAAACCTACCTACAATCACCTCCATTTACCACTTATAAATCCTAACACACCACCCACACCTTCCTTAACCCACCTACCACTCACGCCCACTCACCCACCCACCTCGGTCCACATCCACCCACCCACTTTCATATCCCCCCCCTCCCTCTTTCACCCCCCCCCAAGAAACAAACAAAACAAAACAAAACAGGAAATGCTATCCAAGATTTCCATCACCTTCCATGTTTAATCTTGTCTTTTGCTTGTAATTATCTCATTATCAAAAAAGAGGGGATATTAGATTACAAGATTCTTCCCCTCGTGTTTGGGCTCGGGAAAGGGAAGAGTCGGTTGGCAGCAAAGATTTTGGAGGCGAGGTGAGTAATAACTGTCGAGAATATGAGATGGATGATGATAACAATTATGATGATGATTGTGGTGGTGATGGTGATGATGATGTTGATAATGATAATGATTATGATGATGATGGTGATGATGATGATGATGATGTTGATGATGATATGATGATCATAACAATCATAATTGTAATAATAATGATGATAACAAGAATTATGATAGTAATGATGATGATACTGATGAATATTAATATCAATATGATTATCATTCTCCATAAATCATTATTATTAGTTATCATTATCATTATCAACTATTACTATCACTATTCTCTTTATCATTATTGTTTTCATCATTGTTGTTAGTAGTGATAGCAGCAGTAACTGCATTATCAATATTTCTATTATTGTTATTGCCACAATCATTATAGTATCAACATTATCAATATCACTCCTCTATTATCATTATCATTATTATCAATATTATTGCTCGGAATCTTATTAATATCTCTATTCAACTTTAACTCTAATCATATATTTTCGAAATTTATCCATCTATACACTAATAAATACCTATAACATTTACTCATAATATATACTCATTAACTCATCAC
>NW_020868536.1:420221-425221 GCF_003789085.1 Penaeus vannamei
GAGAGAGAGAGAGAGAGAGAGAGAGAGAGAGAGAGAGAGAGAGAGAGAGAGAGAGAGGGAGAGAGAGAGAGAGGAGAGAGAGAGAGAGAGGGAGAGAGAGAGAGAGAGAGAGAGAGAGAGAGAGAGAGAGAGAGAGAGAGAGAGAGAGAGAGAGAGAGAGAGAGAGAGAGAGGAGAGAGAGAGAGAGAAGAGAGAGAGAGAGAGAGAGAGGAGGATAGACCGCGCACACACCGATACAGAGAAAGAGACCGAGAGAGGATTTAAGATGAGAGGATTTAAGAAAAGAAAAGAAAAAACATGAAATTATTTATGCATAAAAGTGAGAAATATATACGCAGATTCTTTATCTTTCTCACAAGCCACGACGATAATGTCTTACGTAATGAGCTCTCACTCACTCACTCATTTACTCTCATATTTAACTCATTCATTCACTCACTCACTCACTCACTCACCCATTCACTCACTCACTCACTCATTCACTCTCACATTTAACTCATTCATTCTCATTCACTCACTCATTCACTCACACGCTGAACTCTTTCATTCCCTCACTCACACTCACTCACTCATTCACTCACTCACTTGTACTCCAAAACTCTTTCATTCACTCACTCACTCACTCGCAAACTCACTCATTCATTCACTCTCGCGCTAACTCATTCATTCACTCGTTCACTTATCCACTCATTCACTCGCACGGCACCTCCTTCATACATTCACTTACTCACTCGCAAACTCACTGATTTGCTTTTCCGTTTGCTAACTTATTTATTCATTCATTCACTCGCTAACTTATTCTCTCACTCTTGAATTCTGTGTTTTTCACTCACTCACTCATTCACTCATTCACTCTCTTGATCACTGTGTGAATCTTTATTTGTTTGTTTGTTTGTTTAAATAGTTGTGTGACTGTTTTATGCGTGTATTTTACTGTATGTTTTTGTTTGTATATATGTGTGTAGTTTTGTCTATAAGCTTCTTTGTTTGTGCATGTGTTTGTTTTTTTGTTGCTTGTCTAGGTGTGTCTGGTACATATGTATGTGTGTTTATTTGTTGAGTGTTGTGTGTGTGTGTGTGGTGTGTGTGTGTGTGTGTGTGTGTGTGTGTGTGTGTGTGTGTGTGCGTGTTTTGTGTGTGTGTGGTGTGGGTGTGTGTGTGTGTATGTGTGCATGTGTGTGTTTTTGTGTGTGTGTGTGTGTTTGTTTGAGTGTGTGTGTGTTTATGTGTGTGCATGTGTGTATGTCTGTGTATGTGTGTATCTAGATGTGTTTGTATCTCATGTATGTATGTGTGTATATTTATGCGCACCTACATGTATGTATGTATAAGAGTCAACGTACATTTACTACACAACTTTCCACACATTTCCAATTCCCCCATCCCTCCACCGCATACCCGCCAAGCCAATATAATCCTTACCCTCTGTGTACATATGTCCCAAAATCCCTTCTCACGGAAGATCCATCTTGTATCCTAGTATCCGAGAGGCAAGAGGGTGCTATGACACAAGGATTATCAAGGGTTGCAAGAGACACGTGACACCATGAAGACGGCGAGCAGTTGCCAACATCACTCAAAATAAAAGCTCTTTGAAACTAGGGGAGGAGTGAGCGAGAGGGGGGGATGGGAGAGAGGGGGGGGTGAGATGAGAGGGAGGGAAAGGGGAGAGAGAGGAAGGGGGGGGAGAAAAGGGGGGAGGTGAGAGGAGAGGGGAAGGGGGGAAGGGAGGGAAGGGGGATGAGAGGGAAAGGGGAGAAGAGAGGGAAAGGGGATGGGAGAGGAGAGCGAAGGGAGGAGAGGAGAGGAAGGGGGGAGAGAGGAGGAGGGGGAGGAGAGGAAAGGGGAGATAAGAGGGAAGGGAAGGAGATGAGAGGGAAGGGAGAGGAGAGGGGAAGGAAAGAGGAGAGGAGAGGGGAGATGAGAGTGAGGGAAAGGAGAGGAGGGAGGAGAGGGAGGGGATAGGGAGATAAAGACAGTGAGAGAGAGGGAGGGATAAAAGAGAGAATGTAAGAAGAGAAAGAGGGAAGGTGAGAGGAGAGGGAAAAGAGGGGAGGAGAGAAAAGGATAGAGGGGAGGGAGCGAGGGAAATAGGGAGGGAGGGAGAGAGAAAGAGGGAAAGAGGGAGAGAAGAGAGGGAGGAGAGGTAAGAAGAGATGAGAGGGACTGAAAGGGAAGGGGTGAGGGAAGGAAGATGATGGGAAATAGCGAGACGAAGAACGGCGGAATAAGAAAGAAAGAAGAAAAAAAAAAAAAAACGACAAGAAAATATTTATAAGCGGAACGAACGGAAAAAAGAAAAGACAAAGAAAAAGAAAAAGAAAGACAACCTGAAAGGAGAAAAAGAGGAAAAAAAAATGAAGAAGAGAGACAACAGGAGAAAGAATGAAAGGAAAAGAAAACCGAGAAAAAAAGAAAGAGAGGAGAAGAGAGAGAGGGAGGAGGAGAGGAGGGAGGGGGAGGGGAGAGGAGGGAGGAGAGAGAGGAGAGGAGAGGAGGAGAGGGAGGGGGGAGACTACTCTATCTCTGAGTGATATCTCAATTTAATGCAGATTATTCGCCAACACTAAATGTCCCAACAAGGTTTGAAATTCTGATAAGCGGGAGCGAGGGCCCGAGTGGGGGAGTTCCTCAATTTTTGCTTATTTCTCATTTTCAATTAGGTTTAGCTAATCAGCAGTGTGTGTGGTTGTGGTGTGTGTGTGTGTGTGTGTGTGTGTGTTCGTGTGTGTGTGTGTGTGTGTGTGTGTGTGTGTGTTGTGTGTGTGTGTGGTGTGTGTGTGTGTGTGTGTGTGTGTGTGTGTGTGTTTGTGTGTGTGTGTGTGTGTGTGCGTGTGTGCGTGTGTGTGTGTGTGTGTGTGTGTGTATTTTATTTATATTGATATATAAAGAGAGAGAGATATATAATAACAATAATGAAAGAAGCCTTGGGGTGAAAATCAGATTGAAAACAGAAATTATAGATAAACAAGTAAAAAATGTAATGAATATATAAAAAAGGCAAACGAACAAACAAACAAAATACAAACACAGACAATCAAATGACATACAACAAACAACACAAACACACATGCAATCAACATAAACAGATGAAAATAGAATTCGTGTCAGGAGGCGCCCACCCGCCCACCCGCCCACTCGCCCACCCCCCAGCCGAGCGGCAAAGGTGGCCCATCAGATGAAGAATGTTTCGGAAAGGTTCATTACGGGCGTGAGGGCGGGGAGGGGGAGGGAGGGAGGGAGGAGGAGAGAGGGAGAGGGGAGGAAGTGAGGGGGAAGAGGAGGAAGGAAGGCGTTGAAAGGGGTGGGAGGGAGGGAGGGTACGGATGAGAGGGAGGGGGACTAGGAAGGGGAGAGGGGTGAGGTATTACTGCTGAGAAGGGAGGATGGGTATATATAATATAATATATATATATATATATATATAATATATATATATATTATATATATATATAAGAATACTGTACATAGATATAAGAATATGTACACAACAACTATATATATATATATATATATATATATATATATATATATATATATATATATATATATATATATATATATATATATATATATAATATATTATATATATATATATATATATATATATATATATACATATATTATATATATATATATATATATATATATATATATATATATATATATGTGCATATATTATATATATATATGTATATATATAATATATATATTATAATATATATAATATTAATATATTACATATATACATATATATATGTGTTTGTGTACAGTATTCTTATATCTACCTAGAAACAAAGAACTAACAAACAATTCATCTATTTTGCCAGAGCTGAGTCCCTCCCCCTCCCCCTCCTCCCCCTCGCCACAAATCACAAACCTCGCCACGGAACAAAGCACAGACGAACAATATAAAATTATTAGCCACGAGATAACCACTTTACAAACCGAACGAAGACGCTCTAAATGGAGAGAGAGAGAGAGAGAGAGAGAGTGAGAGAAAGAGAAAGAAGAGAGGATATGAGAAGGAGAGAGGAAGAGTGAGTGAGTGAGCAGAGTGAGAGAGAGAGAGAGAGAGAGAGGAGAGAGAGAGAGAGAGAGAGAGAGAGAGAGAAGAGAGAGAGAGAGAGAGAGAGAAGAAGAGAGAAGAGAAGAGAGAGAGAAGAGAGAGAGAGAGAGAGGAGAGAGAGAGAGAGAGAGAGAGAGAGAGAGGAGAGAGAGAAGAGAGAGAGAGAGAACAGAGATAGAGAGAGAGAGAGATACAAGAAACAAAAAACAAAGAGATAGATAGAGAGAAAACCGACACACAACCACAACACAGACAGAGCAGACACAAATACAAACAAATAAATGACAAAGCCTAATAGACAGACAGACAGACGAGAGCAGAAGAGACAGAAAGAACAGAGACAGACAGACAGACAGACAGACAGACAGAAAGGACAGACAGAAGACCAGAGACAGAAAGACAGAACAGACAGCAGACAGACAGACAGANAGGGTGTCAAATTTTTAGGTGACAGATCTCGGCAGATTCCCGGCTCATGCTTGCTCACTCACCCCGCGAAGGTGAGCTGATGAAATCCCGCTAAGATGCTGCTTTTTTCGAGGATCTTCTTCAAGTCGACGACACGGAAATTCGTGCATTATGTATATATATATAAATATATATATATATATTGTTATTATTATTATTATTACCTATAACTACCACAAATTACATGTTTACATGGCTCTTGTTGCTTCCTCGGCATCTACAGGAACTAAATTTTTTCCTCTTTCACGTCTACAATAATAACTACAAATTACATGAATTGCTTGTTTTCCTTCTTTCGTTTTTTTTCTTCTATTTCTTATTTTTTATCATTTCATTTTTCATTTTTTCTAGGCCACTTCAAATTACATAGATCAAAATGGTCCTCTCTGTCTTTTTTTTTATTTCTTTTTAATTTATATCATTATTTCTTCCTGGGCCACTTCAAATTATGCAGATCAGAATG
>NW_020868536.1:432721-437721 GCF_003789085.1 Penaeus vannamei
TAACCCCCTCTAACCCCCTGTGTCCATCTCCCCTCTTCCTCTCCTTCTTCCCTCTCTTCCCCTCCATCCTCCCTTACCTCCCTCTATCTAGGCATCACTTCCCCTCCCCACCCACTCTACCCGTCTTTCCCCTCATAGGGTTTCATTCCCCTCCTCCTCTCCCAATACTCCTCCTATATATTCTCCCCTCCAGGTCTTTGTTGTTCTCCTCCATCACCAATTACCCCTTAGGCGTCTACTACCCTCCTCCATCTCCAACCTCGCCTCTCCCCTTCCATCCTTCCCTCCCTCCTCAATCCCCAAACTCGCCCTCCCCCTCTACCCTCCCTTTCTCCTCCTTCCTCGTCCTCCCCCTCCCTCCCTCCTCCATCCCCAACCCCGTCGCTCTCCCTCTACCCGTCCCTCCCTCTCCTTCCTCGACCTCCCCCCTTCCTCCCTCCTCTATCTCTAACCCCGCCGCTCCTCCCCCACCTCTCCTCCCTCCTCCATCCCCAACCCCGCCGCTCTTCCCCCACCTCTTCCTTCCCTCCTCAATCCCCAAACTCGCCCCTCTCCCTCTACCCCTCCCTCCGCGTCCTTCCTCGTCCTCCCATCCCCAACCCGTCACTCCTCCCCTACCTCTCCCTCCATCCCTCCTCCATCCCCAACCCCGCCACTCCCCCCCGAGCTCTCCCTCCCTCCCTCCTCCATCCCCAACCCCGCCGCTCCTCCCCCTCCACCCCTCTCCCTCCCTCCCTCCCCGGCTGTCACCCGCGCTCAGGGCCCCGTGGCGCTCGTCGGGGCGTTTCGTCGTGACAGCCGGCGCGGCGCCCATTAGTGCCTCTACTTAAGCATTTCGTGTAATCGCCAATAGAGCGTGCTGTGCAAACCGTGCTGGACGCTTACGGCCTGACCTGCTCTCTGCCCGCTGTTCATTTCGCTTCTTCTGCTCATTTCGCTTCTTTTCTCCTTCTTCCTCGTCTGCTCTCTGCCCGCTGTTCATTTCGCTTCTTCTGCTCATTTCGCTTCTTTTCTCCTTCTTCCTCGTCTGCTCTCTGCCCGCTGTTCCTTTCGCTTCTTCTGCTCATTTATCTTCTTTTCTCCTTCTTCCTCTTCTGCTCTCTGCCCGCTGTTCCTTTCGTTTCTTCTTCTAATTTACCCTTTTCTCCTTTCTCTTCTGTTACCTTTCGTCTTCTCCTTAACCTTCTTTTCTCTCCAATCTTCTTCCTCTCCTGTTACCTTTCTTCCTCTTTATCTTCTTTTCTCATCGTCTTTCATTCCCTATTCTCCTTCTTCCTCTCCTGTTACCTTTCTTCTTCTTTATCTTCTTTTCTTGTCGTCTTTCATTCCCTATTCTCCTTTCTCTTTTGTTATTTTCTCCTTTACCTTCCTTTCTCTTCACTTCAGTCTCCATTCTCTTCTCTTATCTTTCTTCTCCTTTATCTTCTTTTCTCTTCGCTCCAATCTTTCATTCCCTTTTCTCCTTTTCTTCTATCGCTTCCTTCTTCTGCTCTTCCTACTCTGTCCTTCATATCCTTCGTACCTCCATCTGCTCTCTGTTCTTCTCCCTCATTCCTCTTCCTCTTCTTTGTCTTCGTCTTTTTCATTCCCCTTCATTTTCTTCGATCCTTCCCTCTTCCTCATTCTTCCACATTTTCTTTCATATATCCTTTCTTTCTGACTTTTTCTTTCTCTTTTTCCGTTCTCCCTTTTTAATGACTGCAAGTATGTGTCTATCTCTCTACTGGATTCATATTGATATTTTCCTTCACTCTACATTTTATTATTTGTTATCCCCATCTGTCTTTCTGCCCGTTTGTCTGTCTCTGCCTGTTAGTCTGTCTGTCTGTTTGTTTCTCTATCTGCCTGTTTGTTTGTTTGTCTGTCTGCCTGTTTGTCTGTCTATCTGTCTCTCTGTCTGCCTGTTTGTTTGTTTTCCTGCCTGTTTGTCTGTATGTCTGGCTGTTTGTTTTTATGTCTGTCTGCTTGCCTGCTTGTTTGTCAGTCAGTCAGTCAATCTCTCAATCTCTCTCTCCCTCTCTGTAGCGTCAGCTTCACCATTTCAGTCAATGAAATATTCACCACCAGCAACAAAAGGCAGATTTTAACTATTCCAGACAAGTCAAATGATCAAATATTAAAGCAACAGATACCTAAAACACCCTTTAACCGAATAACCTTCACAGTCAATACTTTTTCACAATATAATTGGTTAAAATTGTTGACAGACACTTCACGTTACTAATTCAAATGGAACTCAGATCCGCAGATATCCCAGATTTTCAAATCAAGAAATTGATGACAATCAATCTTCAAATCAAGGAATCAATAATAATCAGCATTCAAAACAAGGAACTGATTTTGCTTTTTGTATTCAGCAAGAAAAACGGAACGCCATCTAATCTAACGGTTTCTCAGAAATGAAAGTCGAGGCCATTCTCACCACAACAAGGCATTCAAGGAGTGCATGCAATTTACTTCGAACGATGACGCAAATTACTTGTGCAATCGTGACGAATACAAATTTATTTCAACGTTGATATTATCAAAAAAAAAAAAAAAAAGACAGCCAACACTCCAAATAACCAAAGAATTCAACTTTACAAATTCCACAAACCATCTGAACAAATTACAAAACGGAACTATGTATTTATCACCCACTTCGACCTTGAGCACATGTGGTCGTTGGAAACACCTGTTGGCTTATTTATGATATACAAGGTAATTAAGCTAAGTGCTTCTTCCGCTGACAATATTTTTTTCGCAATAATAATGTTAACAGTGATATTATTAATCATTTTTACAGTTATCGTTTCATTCTTAATGCTATAATTGTGATAATGATCATTAATGGTATTATTATCATTACCACTATTATCATCACAATCATCTTGTTGGCATCATTATTATCCTTAGTATTAATACAATTATCTTTTATTATTATTAATATAATTATCTTTTATTATTATTAATATAATTATCACTGTTATCATTATTATCATTATTATTATCATCATTATTGTTATTATCATTCTTATTATTTTCATCAATATTATTGTTATATTCATAGTTATCATCATAACTATTATCATTATCATTAATAACATTATTATTATTGCTAACATTGTTATTATCATTGTTACTGTTATCATTATTGTTATTATCATTATCATTATTATCAATATTATCATTATCATTATAATTATTCTCTTTATCATCATCATGATTTTTATGAATAATATCATTATCATTATCATTATTGTTATTTTAATTTATTATTTTTATTCTTCATTTTCATTGCTATTTTAATTTTCATTTTCATCATTAGTTTTTATTGTCATTAGAATTATCATCATCATCATCATAACTATTACTGATGTTATTGTTATTATCATTATTATTATCAATTTCATAATCAGTATCATTAACTATTGATTATTCATTATTGTTATCATTTTTATTCTTATAATAATGATGATAATAATGATAATAATAATCATAGTTATCATCATTATTATCATCATTATCATTATAGTTATAATGATAATAATAATAATAATGATAATAATAATAACAATAATAATAATAATAATGATAATAATAATAATAATAACAATAATAATAATGATGATGATAACAATGATAATAATAATAATAATAATGATAATAATATTGACAATAATAATGATAATCATTATCATTGTTATCGTTATTATTGATATAATGACAATACTCATAGTAATAATAATGATAATGATAATTATAATGATAGTGATAATTGTTTTTCTTATTATTATTATCATTAGAATAATAATTATTATCTTGATATTATTATTATTATTACTATTATTATTATTATTATTATTATTATTATTATCATTTTCAGTATTATCATTATCATTATTATTATTATTACTATTGTTATTATCATTTTCATTATCATTATCATTAAGACATTGTTTTCATTGTAAATATCATCGTCATCATCATCATCCTAATTGTTATCAATAATGATAAGAAACGAAGAAGAAAAAAAGACGAAGAAGAGGACGAAGAAGAAGAAGAAGACCGAGTAAATGAGAAAAAGAAGGAAAAGAAGAGAAAAGAAGAGACTAAAGAAGAAGAAAAAGAAGAACAAGGAAAAGAAGAGGAAAATAATAACATTACTAGGAAGGGTGGAGAAGAAAAAGATGAGGACTCAAAGATGAAGAAGAAAAAGAATAATAAGAAAAAGAAGAAGAAAGAAGAAGGAGAACAAGAAAAGAAGAAGACGAAGAAGAAGAAAATAGATATGAATAACAATAACAAGAAGAAAGAAAAACGCAATAAAAGGCTAGGAAGAAAAAAAAAAGAAGATAGAAGAAAAAGAGAAAACGAAAAGTACATGGGCAGAAGAAAGAGGAAGAGTAAAAGAAAATTAGAAGAAGGTAAAAACAAACAAAAAATGGTGATTGAAAAAATAATGAGGATATTGAGACTAGTAGTGACAGAAGCTGCAGTAAGAGTAAAAGTAATTGCAGTAGTAGTAAAAGGCCTTCACAGATGTAAGTGATATGTAACAAACTAATTTCACTTCTGCAACTGCTCCAGGGTTCTTTCCGGTAAAAGCTGATTAAATCTAAGACCTTTATATGACTTTAAGACTCATACCATTTTTTTTTTAAAGACTTGGAGCCACTTGTCGCTGAATACAAACTTCCCTATAATGTGTAGGCCTACTTGTCGCGTCAGTGACTAAGACAAAAAATTCAACCCATGATTTTTACGCAGCCTTTCGGATAGATTGCGCGCCTTTTCACACGGCTCACGAGTACACGGTCGCGTCGATCACCAAAGTCAGAAGGGCTAATGGTACTGACAAACGTCCGATCATTCTGCGCAGAGAACCGCGAGTGAATCGGGACAGCGTCCGCCGGTACCAGATATACGTGCAGTTACGCAGAAAAATATTGTTTGAAAATCATGCTAAACATTCACAAACATAAATAAGCAACGAATCTTTTAGAAATATAGTTGCTGAC
>NW_020868536.1:450221-452721 GCF_003789085.1 Penaeus vannamei
TCAGTCGTCCTACAGGCCTCCTCCACCCAGGGTTGTCTTGAACAGAGACGACCTGATGGGCAGGATCATCCTGAGGAAAGCGAGCCAGGTGGCCATATAGCCTGAGTTGGCGATCACGGATTGTGCAGATAATAGGTCCTGTGCCAGTCTCACGGTGCAACCATTGGTTAGACACATGGTCCAGCCAACAGTACCCCATGATCTGGCGCAAGGACCTATTACAAAAGGCTGCAAGACGAGCCTTCAAGGCACAGGACAATGTCCAGGTTTCGCTACCGTATAGCAAAACTGGCATTATCAGGGCCTTGAAAACCCGTAGCTTGGTCCTTCTGCACAGGTACTGACATCTCCAAATACTCTTGTTGAGAGAGTTCATGACCCCTGATACCAGGCCAATCCGTCTGCTGACTTCATGGTCTGAGAGCCCAGAGTTATGAACTACACTACCAAGGTATGTAAAGCTCTCTGTGACTTCAATGTCCTCGCCGCAAGCACGTACCGACTGAACAGGTTCTCCTATCAAGTCCCCAAATTCCTGGACCTTGGTCGTGGTCCAGGAGACCTCTAGACCCAAGGGCTTCGCTTCATTGCTAAATGCATCAAGCTGCCACTAGGGTTTCCAAAGACTCAGATAGAATGGCAACGTCATCAGCAAAGTTAAGGTCTGTAACCTTGATATTGCCTAGTGTTGCTCCACAATGACTTTGAACAGTAGCTCTGCCCAGTATCCAGTCCATGCAAGTGTTGAAAAGAGTTGGCGCAAGGACACAGCCTTGCCTCACTCCTGAACTAACAGGAAAGAAGCTCGACAGGCCCCCCACACACTTTACAGCACTTTCAGTACCAGTATACAGGCTTGCTATTAGTCCAATAATCCTTGTTGGAATTCCTCTCAATCTCAGGATCTCCCAAAGTGACTCCCGATGCACCGTATCGAACGCCTTCTTGAGGTCGATGTAGGCTGCAAGCAGCCCACGCCCGAACTCACGGCGGCGCTCTACAATGACTCGAAGTGCGAGGATACGGTCTATTGTGGACTTACCAGGAGTGAATCCGGATTGCTCCAGTCTCTGATGCCTCAGTAGATGGTCTCTGATACGTCTCAGAAGGATGTGGGCGAGAACCTTGCCTGGTATACTGAGCAGTGTGATGCCGTGGTGATTGCTGCAATCCCAACGGTCCCCCTTCCCCTTCCAGAGAGGGATGTCCACACCCCTCAACAGGTCAGGAGGAACGGTACCGGACCGCCAGATGGCAGCCAGGACAGCATGTAACCCCGTGCCATAGGTTCACCACCAGCCTTTAACAGTTCAGCTGGTATGCCGCAGATACCTGCTGCTTTACCACTCTTCAGCTTGGAAATCGCCCCCCTAACTTCAGTTAGGGAGGGAGGGTCCTCACTGATGGGTGGATCCGGCAGCGGGATCTTGACACTACCCGCATCCAAGTTAACTGTTGGTGGGTCAACCTGGTACAGCTGCTCAAAATACTCAGCCCAACGTCCCCGCACCACAACAGGATCTGAAACGATCTGACCACTTACTGAGTGAACTGCTGTCACCTTTGAAGAGGGCTTGGAGCTCAGCTTTCTCAGGGCTTGGTATGCAGGACGAAGGTCATTTACTAAGAAACGGCCTTCTACCTCCTCTGTAAGACTCCTAATAAACTGTTCCTTGTCCCTTCTTAACAGGGACCGAGTTCTGCGCACATGAGAACGGTGCAATTCCCGATCCTGTGTCAGACGAGCCGCACGACATGCATCTGTGGCTTCCAGTGTCTCCTGCGAGATGGAATTCTGTACTGCTCTCGGGCGTACACCAATCGTATCTTGAGCTGCATCAAGTGTTTCACGCTTAAAGGTATCCCACAGAAGAACAGGGTCTGTCAGACTGTTAAGCATTACGAAACGATCAGAGATTGCCTCAGAAAACCCGCAGGCACACTCCCCCTCCCTCAGCCTGTCCAAATGAAACACCCTAGGGTGATCATTTGACCGCTGGGGAGTTTTAAAGTGGACCCGGAGGGTAGCCACAACCAATCTATGGTCAGTGCCACAGAACTCAGCACTCCTGTACACCCTGCAATTCTGAAGGATCCTCGAACGAGTGCTAACGAGTATGTGGTCGATCTCCTTGGCTGCATTACCCGCATCACTGTACAATGTCCAGCGATGTGGGTCTGGGCGCTGGTACCAGGAGCCAGAAATCCTCAATTTCTGGGACCTAGCAAAGTCCCGGAAAAGGAGGCTATTCTCGCTACCGGCATCAGCTCCTGAACCATGGAGACCGACAGACATCTCATAGCCAGCTCGATCACAGCCAGATACCGCATTGAAGTCACCCAGAACAATGCAAATATCTCGCCGGGGACATCTGTCTATCACAGATGTAAGTTTGGCGTAGAACATCTCTTTCACGTCAAGTTTACAAACATCGGTGCATATACAAATATATGCACATGCATACATACATGCATATATATATATATATATATATATATA
>NW_020868536.1:474148-476648 GCF_003789085.1 Penaeus vannamei
CTGCAGACTACTTCTCTCATGTACAGTTTTATGTCATATGTTCACAATGAGTGATGAAGACACCGATGAAGGTCGTAGATCTCCTAGACGTTGATTCGACGCAGAAAAGGACTCTGATGGAGAAGAATTTGATGAAAGCGAACCGTCTAAGAAACATAAATCTTAAATAGATAAACCAATGTTTGCATGATATGCCTCTTTTATTTCACATTTGATATTATTGTGTTACATAAGGTGAAGCCCTAAGGGCGCGAAGCCCCCGCGGCTGAAGCGAACAACCGCCGCAGGTCAAGTAACCTGGCGTAGCCAGATGTAGCGCAGCCGCTGCTTGTATATATATATATATATATATATATATATATATATATATATATATATATGTGTGTGTGTGTGTGGTGTGTGTGTGTGTGTGTGTGTGTGTGTGTGTGTGTGTGTGTGTGCATATATGTATATATATATATATATTTATATTTATATATAAACATACATACATACATACATATATATATATATATATATATATATATATATATACATACATGTATACATATACATGCGCATATATATATATATATATATATATATATATATATATATATATATATATATATATATATATACAGTTAAACATAAAAAGACCGACAAACATAGATAAATAGATTGACAGAGACTAATGGTCTGTCTTCTTGTATATGACATATCCCTGATTTCGGCAGGACGTGACAGCAGCAGAAGGCGATGGCGGCCGCTAGAAGGGGACGGCAGCGCGTGGCATCCCACCCTCGAACGACCGCCGACGGATATGAGAGAGAGAGAGAGAGAGAGAGAGAGAGAGAGAGAGATAGATAGATAGATAGAGAGAGAGAGAGAGAGAGAGAGAGAGAGAGAGAGAGAGAGAGAGAGAGAGAGAGAGAGCATCTTGCTTTGCATCCTAACAAGCCGAAAAAACAATCGCTTGGCAACTTGACTTGTTTGCAATCCTCGAAGACGAAGACGGAGACGTTAACAGACTGTTGCAAGGGTTGAAGGAGGTTCAAGTCACACGGACAGACTGTACAAGCCTGTGGCGGTTTGATATTCATAATTGTATTGTTTGATATTTACACGGACTCATTCATTCACTCATTTTCATTCTCTTTTTGACCAACTCTGTAAATGGAGAAGGTCGCGGAAATATAAAGAATTACGTGATATCTGATTCTTTTAGGTGTCGATGGCGCTGGCCACAACGATCCTCCGTCCTTCTCTGATCTTCACATCATCAATCATTTCTGTTGGTTTCTTTCATTTCTGTAAATCGTCAAGAAATATCTCCCGCTGTCTTCCCTTCCTCCGTTTCCCATTGATCATTACTGCTGTAACTAAACACGACAATCTTTCTTTTCTCGTTGCATGCCATGCTAGAGCAGAATGAAACACACCTGAACAGACCTCCAAATCATCATCAGTCAGCAAAATAGTTTCGGAGAACAAGACATCTGTAAAGGAGGCGCGAACTTCCCGGCTGTCAGAACGTTCGACTGAGATTCACAGATGATTTCCTTCTACTTTGACTAGAAATTGAAATAACAATAGCTGGGAGGATCACCTGTGTATGCTGAATAAATATATCACTTTTGGATAGGTATGACAAGACAATCTTATTAAAAAAAGGGGCTAAAGAAATGACGGGATTAATAAAGGGCCACTGCCTTGGTAAAACTCAAGGATCTTAGTGAAAAACACAAACAGTCAACACAAAAGTTTTTTTTTTCTTTTAGAAATGCCGAACAACCATACAAACTACCTTTTTTGATATTTTACACGAACTATCCAACCAGCCAAAGACCAAAACCAGGCAGCTCAAAGGGAGTATCCAACGTCCCTCTTACAGAATGCTGTCCTCACCCAGACGATACCTTTTCCCGGCGCTTGATGAAGCTGCCTCTGTGCCACTGGCGAATACCTGCTGCGTCGTTGGTATCTGGGACCCTTTTAATAGACCCGGATGAGAAATTACCCAGAACGATGGAACTAATCTTTGGCAGAGAATTGCTGTACTGCAGGATTGAAATTTGTTCCGGGGTGGAATATGCGTCACTCGCAATGTAAGGAACACTATATGAACAATTGGAATGATTTGGTACAAGGGCCCAGAAGTGAACATGATCAGGGATGAAAACAGGTGTGAATTCGCACAAAGACGCACACCACACATACAAATAGGTATATAAAGATAGATACATGAATAGACAGATACCAAAGTAGATAGATAGGTAGATATATAAGAATGTGAGAGATAGAGAGGGAGAGATAGAGGGGGAGAGATAGAGGGGGAGAGATGGAGAGGGAGGTAGAGGAGGGAGATAGAGGGAGGAGAGATAGAGGGAGGGAGAGATAGAGGGAGGGAGAGATAGAGGGAGGGAGAGATAGAGGGAGGGAGAGATAGAGGGAGGGAGAGATAGAGAGGAGAGATAGAGGGAGGGAGAGATGGAGGAGAGGAGAGAGAGAGAGAGAGAGA
>NW_020868537.1:0-5000 GCF_003789085.1 Penaeus vannamei
AAGATAAGTAATACCTAACACTTATTGCCAAAACGATTCATGTGTTACAATTTATCATGCTTATGCATTGGAATAGTAATGGTCATTAGTAATAATACATAACATCTATCCGTGTGTATATTGCATGATATACTAGTATGTACGCGTGTCGCGAGCGCAGGTTACCTTTATCTTGTAAATTGACGTTTACTGATCAGATTTTTACCAAGGCTGGCGGAGTGTTCCAAGCAGTAAGGGTAATCCTTAGACAGGATTAGAATTACCTTTATTGTTTCTGGAAACTGTGAATTATCCCTTTAGTTGCAAACTATACTGATATATTTCGGTTGAGTTTCATCACGTTATTTATTGCCGTCTGGACTTTTCTTTTGAATTTTCTTCTAAATTCCTATTTTTAAAACATCTTACTTCCTTTAAGTAATCTCTTTTTTTTTTTTTCTAGTTATACTTTCCACATTTCGCCTTGGAAACCCTACCTCTTAAACTTCACACTTATCTTTTTTTTATAACTTCTCGGACCTTCCTTAGATATAATTTCTTTATTAAAACTTCTCTCCAATCTTCTTAAACAGAAGTATAGAAGAAAACAGTAACATTGCAGTAGTAGTTCAGTATCAATATATTATAGAACTATTGTGATTTTCTTGATTTTTTCTCACACGGAGAGTTCTTTGCTTAATAAATCATGATACTTTTTCTTATCTGCTAAAAGTTATGATGGAGATAATCAGTGGTCTTGCGTTTTCATTTGTTCAATCATTCACTCATGTGTTTGTGTTTGTGTTTATCCTTATCAAAGCATTTTTGGATTTAATGTGTGTGATGCTGAATACTTTTGAGTGATGGATTATGCAAAGACTTTCTGCAGCTTTGGACCTTAAAGATCCATAATTTGTTGGAATGCGATGTACGGAAAGAAAAAAAAATGATAGAAATTCTAAAAATAACAATGACGGTAAAATGACAATGGATAATGCTACTCACAATAAAGATACGATAAAAAGAAGCATTAAGAAGGCTGCGAGAGAGGTGTGTGTTTGTTTGGACTGATATAAGGCACAAACATAATTTGTTTATACATACGCTTATCCTGTCATGAATTGTAATAATGTTATATATAGTTATGCTCCTTCCCCCTTCCTATAAAATAAATAAATATAAAAAAAATATATATATATATATATATATATATATATATATATATATATATATATATATATATCAACAAATCTCAAAAGCTGTATTTTTTTTTGCAAAATTTATGAAGAAAAAACATCGAGCATTTGCGATTTGTACGACGCGACACAATCCCATCCACTATATATCAGTGTAAGTGTTCAGAGCATCTACGTGTTTTTCACTTTTAAACACTAGAAAAAGGGTGAAAATTCGTGACGTTACGTGGGAAAAAGTGTAGATGTACTCTGCAGTCTACATGGGAGTGTAACATGACTTTATTTTATTGATACAATGGTATATCATATGCACTATTGATATCTACTACATACATACATACATACATACATATATATATATATATATATATATATATATATTTTTTTTTTTCTTAGAACACGGCATGCTGTGGGTGAAGCACATATAAAATAGTAACTTATTTTAGATTTTCCAACTCACTCCGAATAACGCTAAAAAAAAAGAAAACTGAAAATGGCGGATCCTCGTATTAGCAAAATGATTAATTTCATCATCTTGAAGTGATTTTTTTCTTGGGGAAAATTAATATTTTTTTGCTACAAGATCAAATAGATCATTAAAATCTCTAGTCATAGTGACCATCTACTATAGGCAAAAATGGCTACATATTGTTACATGTCTGACTTAACATTTGCCAGACTGTTTGCCCTTTGTCTATATGGTATTTAGTCAATGAAGTTCAGCCATGGCATTTTACCGCTAGTTCGATCTTGATTTTTATGGTTATGCATTTGAGCTTCTGCATTGAGATAAGATGTTTGTGTGCTCATGTATATATGCATGTCTGTCCTTGTGCGTCGACATTGCCTTGACATGGAGATCTGTCAATAAGCAGTATTTACACGAGATGTCAATAAGGAGCATCGGTAATGGAAACCTAGCACTGAAAATAACTTTGCAGTATCTCGAAAGTTCTTGTCCCTATTGTTACGATGAAATATTTCGTCTGAATTCCATGGCGGGTACTTTACCTCACAGTTTTCTCCTTTCTGAACTTTTCAAAACTCCACATCTTTTCTCTCTTACTTCCCGCAAATCCTTTTAACTAATATTTTCCCTTTTCCAGCCATGGTTTATAAACAAACCTTTTATTCAACTTGGTAGATTAATTTTACTAGGAGTATGACAATCTGTGATTTTTTCTTCTTTGCTTCATTCCTTTGGTTTATGGAAGGAAATGTGTTACAGTCAAAACATATTGAAAAAGGAGAGGGAACAATAATTAAGTAAATATAATTGCTATTATAGTGACATTTCTTTTTTTTTTTCTTCATAAAGATGAATATAGGGACGGAGGGAGTGGGAGCAAGGGGTCATGCACAGAGCAATGTTTAATACTAATTACAGAATCACTTTACTTAGCCTCCAGATATATCGGAACCTCAATGAGTGACATTTAAATACTTCAGAGCCTAATGAAACAAAACAGTAAATACACAATGTTAGTTACTAAATAATGCACAGTCGTGCAAAATAAGAATTGCTACATAACCGAACTGCTGTACAAATCGATGATGCCTTAAGAAACCTTTGCCATAATGATCTTCATTGTGCTTGCACAATGGCTTGTAGGTCGATAGTCATGACATTTACTGAACTATTCTGAATAATTGCCTTGGCTAACATAACATTATATTGATATTCGAAAGTCGGCTGTGAAAATAAGTAAAAAAGTATTCTTCCGCCAGAACTTTATGTAATCACACGTTTCTCTACTTGTCCATCCCTAATGTAACTTATTACGTGTCTTAGTGTAACTGCTTAACTTACCCTCTTGTTGCAACGATAACCATATAAATACACTAATGATTACGTAAATGTAAGTCAGCTTTATCCCTTTCTCTGCTGACTGACATTCCTTAAACATGTTGATCTATCACTTAGAATACTCACCAAGATCGGATTTTTCCGAAAGCCAGTGTTTAAATAACCTTTAAGAGTGACAGCTCTTACGGAAAGTTCCGTTGTTAAATTATTAACAACTCAGTTATGTGTCTAAGTATAGATAAGAATGTGTCGGTGTAATTGAGTACGTGCAAGCATTGTCACTTTCTCTGTTGACCAATATTAATCAGAAATGTTAATCTCTCCTTCCGGATTATGGTCGTAGGTGATGAAATGTTGGCAGGCTAGTACCGTTAACCGAAAGCATTAGAAATAACTTGGTTTCACGTCATGCAACAATTTCTGCGAGCTCTGAATTAGCCCTCTCGCTGTCACGGCAGCTGAAATATTCCAACTAAACTTTACAGCCAGTTCCAAATCACCGTCTGAACTTTCCTGCCTTAAAATCCACTCTTTCTACCCTCTATTTTCCTTAAATTCCCTCTCATTTATTACTATCTTTACCCCCTTGTTTTTATCCCTCCTTTCCCCCCAATCTTAATTTCCTGATTCGCCCTGGAAACCGTAGCTCTTAAACTTCACTTTCATATTATCTTCTCTTACAACCTCTCACCCGAAGACTTGGGACGTGAATTTTACACCTTGGACTTACTTATGGGAAAGACGTAACCTTTTATTCCTTTTACTTGAGTGCGTTGATTTGCAGGGGAAGAAACTCGGTGTGAAAAACAGCGTCCTTATCACAGGAGAATCTGAAGGCATTTTTTATTTTATATAATCTCTCTCCCTCTCTCTCGTTATCTCTCTCACACACATTCTATCTCTCCTTTTTCTATCTATTTTTCATTCGGCCTCTCTCTTTCCCTCCCTATCCTCTCTCTATCTCTTTCTCATTCTCTATCTACCAGTCTATCTCGTCCTCAGTCTTTCATCCTCTATTCATATATCTCTTTCTCTCTCTTCTTTGTTCTTTCTCTCTCTCTCTCTCTCTCATTCTCTAAGTAATGCCATTCCCAATGTAGGTTGTAATTCAATACCACTGCCTGATTTGTCGCGTAAAAGTAATCTGAATTCATATGAACTAATGTAACTTATTTATGTAGTTTTTTTCATTTAAGTTTATCCATGTGATTGTTTGTCCTTTTAGAACTTTTTTTGTTCATTATCACAGGCTACACCAGGACCGCAGATATAATACGTTAATACACAATACAAACAAGCTGAGATTGAAATAAACACTGCATTACCCCTCATTATATCATTAAAACTTTTTATACCAACGATAAATTGCTGAGGAATATTTCATTAATGATTACATTATACTATTGCACATACATGTTACCTAACGGAATACACTGCAATAAAGTGATGGAGGTGTTACTCGTATATCATATATAGATTCAGAATCTCTATGCATGTATTGCGCCTGTTTGTGAGCGTTTCTCATATTGCGTCTGCCACGTCCTTGTAATGTGTGCGCGCGCGCGCGTGTGTGAGAAAGTATGTAGATTTATTATTAAAAGAGTTGCCTAGGATTATGTAGTCTTTCTGCATATGCACTTCAACGGATATATTGCAGATATTTTTAAGGCGTTAGGTAGAACCGAGTAGAGAGAGGGAAGAAAGGAAGAGATGTATTTATCTCTCTTTCTATCTCTATATATACAGTTTGAACACACACACACACACACACACGTAGATATATTTATATATACATATGTATGTGTGTGCAAATATATTTTAAATATATACGTGTGTGTGTGTGTGAGTTTATACTAATATATTTATATATAGATAGATAGATAGATAGGTATAGATACATTATATATGTATATGTGTGTGTGTGTGTGTGTGTGTGTGTGTGTGTGTGTGTGTGTGTGTGTGTGTGTGTGTGTGTGTGTGTGTGTGTGCGCGCGCGCGTGGAGTGAATGTGCGCGTGC
>NW_020868537.1:17500-20000 GCF_003789085.1 Penaeus vannamei
TTGGGATATTCAGATCGATTGTGCTCAATGCTTCTTCTTTGAAATCTTGCTTGATTCCATCATTTTTCAATGCATTGTATTGCAGACGTTTTGCTCGGCAACTATTTTTCTTTCGTTTCAACCGTAATTCTAGGTTGATCACAACTGGATTATGATCGCTACCACAATCCGCACCGAGATATGTTTTCTATTTTTTTTTTTTTTTTTTTTTTTTACAGCGTTAAGTAAAGAGAAGCAATTACTTTATTGGCTCTTATTGCCAATATAAAAGGTTATACGAAAAATACTTCCGCCTACATTTCGTAATTCAGCAAATACAGTCAGAAGTATAAATCTCTTCGCCCTTTCAGCCCTCAGCGATCCAGTGCCTGCGCCCGCCCTCTCTACCGCCCACCCTGCCTCATGAGGAAAGAAGGTGCTGAGAGGGCTGGCGAGCTCGGGATCCAACTGCAGTGTTCTTGGCGGAATGTCATCAGGGCCAAATATGTTCCTTTTGCTTCTTTTTTTTCAAGTGCAATAGTTTGGTGAGGATGGAGGGTAAGTAGGTTGGCAGTGCTGTTACGCTTATTTTCTAATTCTCATTGTGGCTAGTTTCATTTTCATATATATATATATATATATATATATATATATATATATATATATATATATATATATATATATATAGTTACTGTGTGTGGTATTATTGGAAATGCAACCCCACACCTAATTTAAAGAATCTGAGCTTACCTTGTGGTAGAGCACATCATTCTATGATAGTTTTCTTTTATATCATTTTTTTTGCGCAAATTGATAATAACGGATTTATAGAGGGCATAAAATCCACGATTTGCAGGAGCCGCAGTAATCTTCCGCCTCCAACGCCGCGACAAAATGACAAAAATTCGTTAAGAGCGACTGGAAAATCGGACGGATTTGTAGCGGAACGTATGCGAAGGAAATCAAATGAGCCAGTTAGATTCGTGCGTGACCAGACAATCAATAGAACCAATCAGATATGGAATAGGTCATCACGTGACAACAGAAGCTGGGCCTAGGAGAAGCCTTTTGAAATTAAAATCAGTTCCATCATGGCTAGACAATGTGTAGGTTGTGAGAAAAATTATTTCGATTTCACTGCGAAATATCAACAAAATAACGAAGCAAGCATACTAAATCTACATCACGGCGTACTGGCAGTGGAAGTACAAGGCCCGCACTGTAAGACATCGTGTCGTTACAGAAAGAGAGGGGACACCCATAACCTCTTTACCCATGAAGGAGACCCAGGAAGTCGCCGAAGAGCCCGAGAAGGAGACCCAGGAAGTCGCCGAAGAGAGAAGGAGACCCAGGAAGTCGCCGAAGAGCCCGAGAAGGAGACCCAGGAAGTCGCCCGAAGAGCCCGAGAAGGAGACCCAGGAAGTCGCCGAAGAGCCCGAGAAGGAGACCCAGGAAGTCGCCGAAGAGCCCGAGAAGGAGACCCAGGAAGTCGCCGAAGAGCCCGAAGGAGACCCAGGAAGTCGCCGAAGAGCCGAGAAGGAACCAGGAAGTCGCCGAAGAGCCCGAGGAGGAGACCCAGGAAGTCGCCGAAAGCCCGAGAAGGAGACCCAGGAAGTCGCCGAAGAGCCCGAGAAGGAGACCCAGGAAGTCGCCCGCTGAAGAGACCAGGAATGTGGTGCATGAAAGATTAAAAAAAAAAAAGCGAAAGGAAATTGCCGCTGTTCCTGGCCCCCGGTGCCCGCAGCCTGGCCCTCTTGGAGGTCAGGCTGAAGGCAAGATGAGATTTAAAAAAAAAAAAAAAAAAAAAAAAAAAAAAAAAAAAAAAAAAAACTTCCTGGGTTTGACGAGGTGAAGTTTTTGTAGACCCAGGCGGGGGGGGGGGGGGTAGTATACAATGCTTACTAGTATTCTACCGATATTTCTCGAAATTCCCAGATATGTAGGCCTGTCATATCTGGGAATTGCCCCCCCCCCCCAGCTATCGACACCGATATCGTAGTTTATGCTTCGTTTGGAAGGAAATTGCTTGATTCGTTCGAAAACACGGCAAAAGCTATTGGAAAATTATTCTATTCACCCAAAAATGGCGTGGGGTTGCATTTCCAAATTTACCATAGATAGATAGATAGATAGATAGATACATACATACATACATAGATAGATACATAGATAGATAGATACATAGATAGATAGATAGAGAGAGAGAGAGAGAGAGAGAGAGAGAAATAGATAATATAGATATGCAGCAAAATAGAAATGCAATTCCCTACATTATCATTCAATTCTACAGATGTCACCGATCTCCTTTGTAACAGAACGCATATGGGAATTTAATCTCTTATCATCCCTGACACGAATTCGAACTCCCTGATGCATATTGTGCATGACACGCGGCTCAGACCCTAGAGGATGATGCCCCCTGCATGTGAAGTTCTAAAGTTCAGAGACTAATCACTAGAAAATATAGATACAAACAGAGGGAAAAGCATGTGTGCACGTGAGGGTGTTTGTAAATAGATAT
>NW_020868537.1:45000-47500 GCF_003789085.1 Penaeus vannamei
CTTTTTTTTTTCTCTCTCTTTTTTTTTATTATCATTATTATTCTTTTTTCTCTCTCTCTATTTTTTTTTTTTTTTTTTATGATATGTAAAAACCCACAGGACCGGGGATTGAAACCGCATTCTGTTAGTAATAATTCAGCATTTATTATCATTATTTCTCTCTCTCTCTCTCTCTCTCTCTCTCTCTCTCTCTCTCTCTCTCTCTCTCTCTCTCTCTCTCTCTCTCTCTCTCTCTCTCTCTCTCTTTTTTTTTTTTTTTTTTTTTTTTTTTTATTTAAAAAACCCACAGGACCGGGGATTGAAACCGCATTCTGGTTAGTAATAATTCAGCATTTATTATCATTACTTTTTTTCTCTCGCTCTCTTTTTTCATTATTATTCTTTTTCTCTCTATTTTTTTTTTTTTTTTTTATGATGATATGTAAAAAACCCACATGACCGGGGATTGAAACCGCATTCTGTTAAAATAATTCAGCATTTTTTTTTTTTTTCTTTTTTTTTTTCTTTCTTTTTTGATGATATGTAAAAACAATGAGATTAAGTGTAACGAAAATAACATTGTAATGATGATGATGATACTATGATGACTATGATTACTACTGATAGTAATAGTAATGGCTGCAGTGATAATAATAATAGTGAAGAAGAGGGTGAGGAGGAGGAACAGGACGAGAACGTTGATGATGACGATGATAAAGATGGAGATGGTGATAATAGCAGAGATAGCAATAGTGATAATAGTAGTAGTAATAATAATGATCATGTTGGTGATGATATGCATGATGTGGTGGTGATGATAATGATAATTTTTGTTGTGATAATGAGAACAATAATAATAATAATTTTCATTATTATCATTGTAGTAATAATAATGATAACAATAACGTTAAAATGATAATAATAATGATAATAATAATAGGAGTAAAATAATAATAATGGTATTAATAATTATAATAATAACAGTTATTATATTATATTGATGATAATAATGATAATGGTAGTAATAATAGTAATAACAATAATAATAATGATCATCATCATAATAATAACAATAATATAATAAAATAATAATAATAACAATAATAATAATAAAATGATAATGATAACAATAATAATAGTAATAATAGTAATAATGATGATAACAATAATGATACTACTTCTAATAATAGCAATAACAACAATATCAAGAATAATAGTGATAATAATAACAACAGCAATAATAATAATGATGATAATGATGATGATGATGATATAACAATAATGTCAGCAATAATGAAAATTATGTCAATGGTAACGATAATGATAAAATTAATAAAGATATATATCTGTAACAACATTAATGCCAAAGACAATGATAATGAAGATAAGCATCACAACTATCTTACATATAACAAGAAATAGCGTCCTTAACATGTTTAGAACTTGTACTACTATTGACATTAATACTACTAATATAATAGTAATAATAACACCAATACTATTACTACAACTGCTTCTGTTCTTTTTGGGTTACAGGCTGTGCCGTATTTATTTAAGAACAAATATCTATGAACTTTCGTAATATGCGGTATATAACACCTCATACTGAAGCACGAGTAAAGTATGCTGGCTCATATCCACTGGAAAAAACCTGCAGAACAGAAAAGACGTGAGCCGTGGGCACTGTTCGCTGCAAGGAAACGGTTATGCAATGGAAAATAGATTATTCTGCATTGAAGGTATGGATGTGTAGATGAATAAGTTTTTCGCATATCGGTATTTTTTGTTGTTGTTGTTTTTTTCTTATTGTGAAATGCAATAAACTTTCATATTGCATGGAATACTTTCCTTGAAGGCGATAAAACCATTTGAGGAAATGCACAAGCTATATGTATTTTGTTCGTAGGATTTCCACTAACCTTGCCTTTTGTGCAGTAAAGGGGAAAAGACATCTCCTTGCATTACTGTTATATTATGTCCGTGCAAGTATGTAAAACTCTCTCTCTCTCTCTCTCTCTCTCTCTCTCTCTCTCTCTCTCTCTCTCTCTCTCTCTCTCTCTCTCTCTCTCTCTCTCTCTCTCTCTCTCTCTCTCTCTCTCGTAAAATGTTTGAATGAATGTTCAATACTGTCGTGGTGCCTGACTCCAAAATGACGATAGTTTTACCGAATTATCCCCAGGTTTTGAAATACATGATACCTGTGGAGGGTCTGATGTGCAACGAAACATTAATTATTCACACGAGTGTACCTATGTGTACCTATGTCATTAATTCCTGACCAATGACCACTAAGCATGCATTGCTAAATAGAGGGAATGGGAAAGCGGAAAGAAATAAAACGGACATGGAACAGAATTTAAAAGGAGATGAAGATATTTGAAATAAGATTTAGAAAGGAGAAAGATAAGAAATATATATAAAAAATAAAAAGAAATATAAGAAAATAAAATTACATATTCAAGAAGGAAAGAGAAAGAGGAAGGGTGATTTATCATTATCATCATCATTATTATTACTATCA
>NW_020868537.1:52500-55000 GCF_003789085.1 Penaeus vannamei
TTAAAGTGTTATAAAATCGCGTTATGTATTGTGCACCTATGTACTTAGTTACTTAAGCACAAAGGCCTGGAAATGGGAAAAAGAATATTTTATTGTTCGCTGTTTGTTGATCTAAGCGAAAAAAGAAGTAATTGCTCGTATATCAAGGGGAACAATTTATTTTCCCGAAGGAAGATACTTGAACACATGCCTAATGTTCCCCGTGGTCAGTTTGTTAGCCAAATGACTACAATGCGTTTCAAGAGCCTTGGCCCATTGTTCTTTCGCAGTCAGATCAGCATGGCACTTTAGCACGGTATGTTGTACACCCTGTCCTAATTTCAGCTGTTCGAGTACCTTCTTGACCGAAGGATAAAAAAAGGATAGAAAAAAAATGTTCCTCCCATCAGTACGCTGTTATGCCTTGCTCTTCCAATCATATTTGTGCATGATAACTGTCCTATACACACGTCTAGGGCAGTTACGAAGTGGTTCCATGACCATAACTACCCGGAGGTCCTTTGGTAACCAAGCAAGGCATGTGGTTCAAACCCGATGAAAATATTTAGGCGAATATTGTCAATGTTTGGGAAAGGGCTTATGGACGAACCTCCCAACTATCAGAGGGAATGGAAAGTGGTAAGGGGAAAATCTAGACGTTGCATGTCCACGCCATCTATGTCTCGGGGATTAGACTCGGTTTGAATAATAAATACATTGTTCTATAATAAACATGGCTACCCTCAGAGTCTGTCTTCCTTTTTTAACCGTTTTTACCAATTTTCTTTAATGATTAAACCATAGTTCACTGAAGCACCCATATTCTAAGAATATAAAAAATACACACACACATACATACATACATACATATATATATATATATATATATATATATATATATATATATATATGTGTGTGTGTGTGTGTGTGTGTGTGTGTATGTATGTATGTATGTATGTATGTATGTTTGTATGTATGTATGTATTATTTAAGTTATAGGCTACATGTTATGGCCTTTTGCGCGAGAAGGGCTTCAGAATGCACAATGAATATAAAACTAAAAATTATAAATAACGTGTTAAACAACTTTAGTTCTTCCACACACAAAACATACACAATGAAGAGGCATCCGTGCACTCACATTAACCCTACCACGGTTTTGCGTTCAGTTGATATTCTAAAATGAATTAGCATATTTACTGTATTGAATCCGTGTTTGGATCTGATGAGAAATATATATATATTGAAGTCACTTTATTAGTTTGCATTCATATCAACATAATATATAAGAACTTTGATTTTGTGACAAAGGACAAGTATGCCAGTTGTTTCTACTCGTAAACATGTGCTGTAAAAAGACGCGTATTGACAAAAAAAAAAAAAAATGAAAATAGAAAGCTCCATAAATATATAAAACTGGAGAGGGATTGATACACATAATTTTATCAGATTTTTTTTTTTTTTTAAATCAAATCAGAAGTATTGGGAGTCGGTTCTGAGACTTTCTTTTTTTTTTTTTTTTTTTTTTTTTTTTTTTTTTTTTTTAATCAAATCAGATGTATTGGGAGTCGGTTCTGAGACTTTCTATTTACCCTCCTTGAAACTACGTAGCTACTAGTTACTTAAGTTTAAACAAGCAAACGTGTACTTTGTTGCTTAACTATTCGAAAGTGAACACGTCTCCTAGAAACGGCAAGACATACGTAATAATAATAACTAAAACAATGATCAGATTTTAGCACACGACTTTCAAGACTTTCGAAACGAATTATACAAGCTGTTTCCAAACCTGTCTCGAACCACTGACTTACTTGACTTTGTATTCCCATAGATCCCCCCCCCCCCCCTTCACACAATGACGAAAGCGTCTATTCATTATACAATAAAGAATATAACGTAGCCTGTTTTTTGTTTATTGAGTAAGTGTTCGTTCAGGCAAATAAAATAAAAATAAAATAAAAAGGAAAATAAAAATCTATTACTTTAATAGTTTGATTAGCAGTTACTAGATGGTGGTGCAGCTGAGGAAAGATTATATGTGCTTTGTGCAATATTTTGTTAGAATTAGCTGCCATACAGAGATACATTTGAAGAAAATCCCACTACAAAGTCAACGATAACTAATATTACATTCTTTGTTATCAATTATCTGAAGAAAACGAAAGATCAAATGGCTCACTTAGTTTCCAAAAAAATTAATTTATGAACTCATTGGCTATCTATATTCGACTAATCACACTATATATTTTAGCCTCATTCCTAAGAATACTATTTACAGTCTATTTACTTCGATTGGTTGCCAGATGTACAAAAGTGGGACCCAGCCAGTATACTGAAATATAGTTACATAAATGCACATTAGTACTCAAAATTAGGGCAAGGTGCGAAATAGACCTTACTATAGTACTGATGTATCTTTTCGTTTGGAAGAGCTTTGCGAAACACAGAGTATTTGACAAAATCCAATTTTCTGGACAAAGATTTTCATGATCATGTTGTAATAGTTTATTGGCCTGAAATA
>NW_020868537.1:60000-80000 GCF_003789085.1 Penaeus vannamei
CCCTCCCATTCCCTCCCTCTCTCTCTCTCTTCTCTCTCTCTTCTTTACCCTCTCCCCAAAGTTTGAAATTCGAAATGCCAGCTTTTATGACACAAATTTCCCGTCAACCTCGTCCTCTTTATTCTTATTTCGTCTAAGTCTTTCGAATCAAAGCTTTTCTTGATAGAATATTCGTATAAAATTCAGTATAAAAGATATCATACTTATGTTGATATATTTTTGTGTATTTTGTTTTTGTTTTTGTTTCTTTTGTAAATTCATATTTTTTTTGAGTAAGTGTTGAGAGAGAGGAGAGTGGAAATGTCATAGGAAAAATACTTCATTGAAACAATTAGAATTTATTTGAATCGAAAAATCGAAAATAATGAATTCCTTGGCTATTTCTAAAATTTTTTTCATATACGATTCATTCGTATTATCTAGGTCTAGAACTGACATCGGAATTCTTTCATTCTTTTTTCAGTTCGTTATTATCTAGTCTAGAATTGACATAGAAATCTTTAATGTCTTTTTCACATTTTGATTCAGTTCGCTATTATCTAGTCTAGCAAATTGACATAGGCAATTTCTTTAATCATTTTCCCACATACGGTTTCAGTTCGTTATATTCTAGTCTAGAATTGACATAGACTTTTTTTTCATTCTTTTTCAGTTCGCTATATCTAGTCTAGAATCGACAAAGAATTTCTTTAATTCTTTTTTCAGTTCGTTATATCTAGGGTCTAGAACGACATCGAATTTCTTTAATCATTTTCCAACCATACGTTCCAGTTCGCTATATCTAGTCTAGAATTGACATCGACTTTCTTTAATTCTTTTTACAGTTCGCTATATCTAGTTAAGAACTGACATAGAATTTCTTTAATTCTTTTTCACATACGATTCAGTTCGCTATATCTAGCTTCTAGATCTACAGTAGAATATCTTTAATTCTTTTTTCACATTCGATTCAGTTCGCTATATCTTAGTCTAGAAATCGACAATAGAATATCTTTAATTCTTTTTCACATTCGATTCAGTTCGCTATATCTAGTCTAGAATTGACATCGAATTTCTTTAATCTTTTTACAGTTCGCTTATATCTTAGTTAGAACTGACATACACTTTTCTTTAATTCCTTTTCACATTTTACGATTCAGTTCGCCTATATCTAGTCTAGAATCGACATTAAGAATATTCTTTAATTCTTTTCACATTATATACCAGTTCGCTATATCTAGTCTAGAATCGACATCGAACTTCGTTAAACGCAAACAGATTACACAACGAACTCAGATCACTCCTTACCGTCGCGTTGGAGTCTCCCACAGAAATACGGCGATGATATTCCATAGACTTGGTGTCTCGAAGAAATTTGAAAAGATTTTATTCGGCTAATTAACGATCATCCTGGATAAAAAAAAAAAAAAAAAAAAATAATATTATATATCACATATACTATATCTGTCATGCCATCTATCTATCTATATCTAACGTCAATACCACCCTGGATCTATCTATCTATCTATCTACTTATCTATCTATCTATCTATCTATCTGTCTGTCTGTCTGTCTTATTCTATTCTATAATCTATCTATCTATCTATCTAATCTATCTATCTATCCTATTCTATCTAATCTATCTATCTATCTATCTATCTATCTATCTATCTATCTATCTATCTATCTATCTATCTATCTATCTATCTATCCTATCTATATCTAACATCAATACCACCCTTGGAATCTATTTATCTATCTATCTTATTGCCACACAATTATTGGTATATACATTATTTGCAATACATATATGTTTTATGCACATATATATATATATATTATATTATATATATTTATATAATAGTATATATTATATATATATATATATACCATATATATATATAATAATATATATTATAATACTATATATATATATTATACATATATATATATATATATATTATGTATATATATATATATATATGTATATATATATATATATATTATATATTATATAGTATATATATAGTATATATATATAAACACACACACACACACACATACACACACCACACAGACACACACACACAGCACACAGACACACACACACACACACACACACACTATACACACACACACACACACACACACACACACACACACACACACACACACACACACACACACACACACACACACAACACACACACACACACACACACATCACACACATATTATATATATATATAAAGTAATTACATATATTAATATATATATATATATATATTATATATATATATATATTATAATAAATATATATAATATTATATATATATATATTTACACACACACACACACACACACATATATGTTATATGAATATATGTAAATACATATGTTATGTCTAATATCTAAATGATACTAATGATGTCCTAACTTATTTTATCACCCATTATATGATTTTTCTATACTATATCAATAAAATAGATTTCTCACAGAGAATCAAAAAAGAAAACGAATTTAGATATTTAAACAGCAACGACAAGAATATCAAACATTAATTTTTTATTGAATGGATCTTGTGTATATAAGATTCTTATATCCTGTAAAAAGAAGATCTCAAATCAGTTATAAATTTGATATGATGAATAAAAAAATCTGGTGATTGATTTGAAAGGTTAAAAAGGACATATAAATTAAAACTTAAACAATTGCAGAAGCTACTAGTTATTATTTTGAAAACAGAAATAAATTTGACTTCACTCTAAACAAATTATTTAAGAGAAAGCTGAATTCCATTGTCAAAGGAAGAAGAAGAAAGAAGAAGGAGAAGAAGAAGAAGAAGAAGAAGAAGAAGAAGAAAAAAAGAGGAGAAAAAAAAGAAGAAAGAAAAAGAGAGAAGAAGAAAAAGAAGAAAAAGATAAGATATGAAGATGAAGAAGTAGAAGAGGGAGAGAAAAGAAGAAGAAGGAGGAGGAGGGGGGGGGAGAAGGAGGAGAGGAGGAGGAGGAGGAGGAGGAGGAGAAGGAAGAAGAAGCGGAAGAGGAGGAGGAATAATAATATAATAAGAAGAAGACGGGAGAAGGAGGAGGAGGAGAAGAAAAAGAAGAAGACGACGAGAAAGAAGAATGTGAAGAGGGAAAGATAGAAGAAATGAAGAAGAAATAAGAGAAGGAGGCAGAAAAAGAAGAACAAAGAAGAAAATAAAAAGAAGAGATCACAACGACAACAATAATAAGAAGAACCACAACAAAACGAGGGAGAGAGAAGAAAATGAGAGAGAGACCCAGCAATATCGAAGGATTGTGGCACTTTCTCGGCAATCTTAAGCAAACTGGCTTCTTCAGATCAAGCAGAAGATGCCAGACACGCAGTTGGTATGTCTTCTGAGACGCAAGGATGTTTTCGTCTGGATAAAAAAAAGGAGAGAGAGAAAGATGGAGGTGGAGGGGAGGAGAGGAGAGAGGAAGGAGGGGAGGTGGAGAGGGAAGGTGGAGTGGAGGGAGGGGAGGTGGAGGGGTGGTGGGAGGGAGAGAATGGAGGGAGGGAGGAGGGAGGGGGGGGAGAAAGAGAGGAGAGAGAGAGAGGAGAGAGAGAGAGAGAGAGAGAGAGAGAGAGAGAGAGAGAGAGAGAGAGAGAGAGAGAGAGAGAGAGGAGAATGTATACATAGATTAATCAGATTTGTGGTAGTAGTAGCGATGATAATAAAGATATGATAATGCTAACAATAATAAAATAATGTATAATGATAATAGTAATAACAAGAATGACAATGATGATGACAACTATGATACCAATGATATTGATAATAGTAATGATAATGATGATAATAATAATAATACTAATAATAGTAGTAGTTGTAGTAGTAGTAGTAGTAGTAATAAAAGAAAGAAAAATAGAACAAAAAATGAAAAAAAAAAAAACGTAATCAACAGAAAACGAGAGACAGCGACGAGGCATAGAAAACGGGAGACAGCTGAAATCTCCCACGTCTCTTATCTCTCGAAGTAATTTTTTTTCTTTTCTTTTCTTTTCTTTTCTTTTCGTCCACCGATAAGGTTTAGCGATAAGACAAATTTTCCTTTTGAAGCCTCGTGTTATCTTACCCCCCTACCCTCCCCACCCCCTTCCACTGAACAGGTTGTTAAATTGAATGAATTAATGTACAAAAGAGAGAGACATGGGTTAATTTTTTTTTTTAATGGAAGAGAGAGAGAGAGAGAGAGAGAGAGAGAGAGAGAGAGAGAGAGAGAGAGAGAGAGAGAGAAGAGAGAGAGAGAGAGAGAGAGAGAGAGAGAGAGGAGCGAGAGAGAGCGAGAGAGAGCGAGAGAGAGAGCAAGTGAGTGAGAGAAAAGAGATAGACAGACAGACAGACAGACAGACAGATAGATAGATAGAGAGAGAGAGAGAGACATAACCAGCGAGAGTACAAATCAAATAATTAAAGAAGACACAAAAACACAGCCATACGTTGCAGAAAAGATTGCCAGCTGATAATGAACACTTGTTGCACAGAAGAATGTACACACGAGAAAAAAACAACCTTTTCTCGTACCAGAAATGTGTACAATTAGTACTTTTCGAGAATGTACAAACCTATATGTACTCATACACATAATTACATAAACTTGGAGCACATGAATTGATTTGTAAAAGAACGTATGTATGTACATAAGAAGAAATGTACACTGGAACAATCATTATGTACATATATAGGCGCCCATAGATACAGACATCCGTACACACGTCCATGTTCATTGAAATACGCACATAGAAACACATACATACACATATACACACGATAACACACATACACATATACACAATAACACATTCCCTCCCTACCCCCACACCTTCTCTCCCCATCCCCATCCCCTCTCCCACCCACCTTCTCCCCACCCTCCCCCTTCCCTCCCCTCCCCAGCTTCTCATCCCCCTCCCTCCATCCTAAACCCATCCAATCATACCCCTCCCCTCCTCCCCTCCTAACACCCCTACCTCCTCTCCCCTCCTAACACCCCAATCATACCCCTCCCTCTCCCCTCCTAACACCCCTCCCCTCCCCTCTCTCCCTCCTAACACCCCTACCCTCCTCCCCTCAACCTACTCGCCACCCACACCTTTTCACCCCCCTCCCCCCTCCCCACCCCCCACACCTTCTCACCCCCTCCCCCTAACCCTCCTAACACCTCTCCCTCTCCCCATTCCCTCCCCTCCCCTTACCCTCTAACACCCCTCTCCCCCTCCCCACTCCTCCTCCCCTTGCCCACCCACCTTCTCACCCACCCCCCTTCCTCATACCCTCTCCCCTCTCCCCTAATACCCTCTCCCCTCCTCCCCCTCATTCCCCTACCTTCTCACCCCCACCCACCTTCTCACCCCCTCTCCCCTCCACCTCCTCCTCCCCACCACCACCCACTCCCCACCCCACTCCCCACCCCCCCACCCCGCCCAGCCCCACCGTGTGTGTGTGTGGTTGTGGCGACTTCTATGGCCAAAGTCCCCGATGCGAATCTTCTATTCTTTTTTTTTTTAATGTCTCGTAAATTATCAAAAATGGAAAACAGCGTCTTAGGAGAGAGTCGGGGTTATTTATTTATTTATTATTTATTTATTATTTATTTATTGTGTATTTATTGTCTGTTTTTTTTTTTTTTTTTTTTTTTTTTTTTTTTTTTTTTTTTTTTTTTTACTTAGGAGAGAGTCGGTGTTATTATTTATTTATTCATTTATTTATTTATTGTCTGTGTGTGTTTTTTTTGTTTGTTTTTTTGTTTACTTAGGAGAGAGTCGGGTTTATTTATTTATTTATTTATTTATTGTGTATTTATTGTCTGTGTTTGTTTGTTTTTTTGTTTACTTAGGAGAGAGTCGGGTTTATTTATTTATTTATTTATTTATTTATTTATTTATTTATTGTCTGTGTTTTTTTTGTTTACTTATGAGAAGAGTCGGGTTTATATTTATTTATTTATTTATTTATTGTTGTGTAATTTATTGTCTGTGTTTGTTTGTTTTTTGTTTACTTAGGAGAGAGTCGGTGTTTATTTATCTATTTATTTATTTATTTGTTGTGTATTTATTGTCTGTGTTTGTTTGTTTTTGTTTACTTAGGAGAGAGTCGGGTTTATTTATTATTTATTTATTTATTTATTGTGTATTTATTGTCTGTGTTTGTTTGTTTGTTTTTGTTTACTTAGGAGAGAGTCGGGGTTATTTATTTATTTATTTATTTATTTATTGTGTTTGTTTTTTTTTGTTTACTTAGGAGAGAGTCGGGTTTTATTTATTTATTTATTTATTCATTTATTGTGTATTTATTGTCTGTGTTTTTTTTGTTTACTTAGGAGTGAGGCGGGTTTATTTATTTATTTATTTTATTTAATTGTTGTGTATTTATTGTCTGTGTTTGTTTTTTTTTTTTGTTTACTTGGGTTACTGGAGGGGGAGAGAGAGGAGAAAGGGAGGGAGAGAGGGTGAGAGGGTGGGGGAGGGATGAGGGAAAGGGGAAGGAGGAGGGTGAGAGAGGGGAGGTAGGGAAGGGGGAGGGAGGAGGAGGGGCGAGGGAGGGGAGGAGGAGGGAAGGAGAGAGGGAGGGAGGGAGGGAGGGAGGGAGAGAGGGAGGGAGGGAGGGAGGGGAGGGAGGGGGAAGGGGGGGAAGAGGGAGGGAGGGAGGAGGGAGGGAGGGGAGGGGGTGGGGGAGGAGGGAGGGAGGGGGAGGGGAAGGGGGTGGGGGAGGGGAGGGAGGAGGGAGGGAGGGAGGGAGGAGGAGGGAGGGGGAGGAGGAGAGAAGGAGGAAGGAGAGAGGGTGGGAGAGGGAGGGTAGAGAGAGAGAGAGAGAGAGAGGGGGGGAGGAGAGAGATTTATATCTGTCTATCTATCTATCTATCTATCCATCTATCTATCCGTATATCTATATATCTGCTATCTATCTATCTACTACCATCCCATATATCTGTCTATCTATCTATCTAACCATCCATCTACCCATCTACCCATCTATCTATCTATCTACCTATACATGCAACATCAACCCCCCCCCCAAAAAAAAATGAGGCAAAACAGAATCTACAAGAAATCTTACCCCCTCCCCCCACCCCTTCTCCCCCTCTCCACCTCCCTTTCTCCCCCTCCACCTCCTTTCACCCTATCCACCCCCTCCCCCCATCCCCCCATCTCTCCACCCCTCCCATCCACCTCCCTTTCCCCCCTCCACTCCCATCCACCTCCCTTCCCCCCCTCCCCCCATCTCTCCACCCCCCTCCACCCCATCCATCCACCCATCTCTCCACCCCCCCCTCCCCCCCCATCCACCCATCTCTCCACCTCCCTCCATCCCCCCCATCCCCCCCCCATCCACCATCCACCCCCCCCCCCCCCCCAACCCGTGACGGCGTTTGACATCGACATGGAGGAGACACGAGAAAATCTCACCCATAGCCTTGTGGGTAAAGTGCAGAACCATTTAACTTTGTCTTCACCATTTCCTGTCACAGCTTCTGCAGTGCAAGAAACCAAAATGCGGAAAACCCGTTATAATAATCTTTTCTTTTTTATCAGCAAGTTACTCATTATTTTACTCATTCTCTGACATTTTGGTAAAGGAAAGAAGCTTGAGAAGATGAAGCTGGACATCTACCGAACTGGAAAGAAGCTGAAATTATCCACGAAGGAATAAATAAATACAAAAAAAAGGTCATAGAAGCTGCATATACATCCCGATAGAGATAATTTATCAACACCACATCAAGTAGATTAAAAAATATCCAAGGTCGCGGCAGCAATTATGCGTGTAACGAGCACGAGGTCACATTAATCAGGTGATTCATCAGATCCCACGTGATATGAATATGCTGTGTATGTTCTCAAATGTATGTATTTCCGACGGAGATATATTCGAAGCCGGTCAAATACTGCGTATCTTCTGTATTGTGAAATTCATTCTCATTCATACCTTTTCTACATTTGTCAACATAAATACGATTCATCATTATGTGATGATCCCACGTGATATGAATATGCTGTGTATGTTCTCAAATGTATGTATTTCCGACGAAGATATATTCGAAGCCGGTCAAATACAGTATATTGTCTGTATTGTGAAGATATTCATTCTCATTCATACTTTTTTCTACATTTGTCAACATGAGTAAGGATTCATCATTATGTGGTGTCATATTTTACCCAAACACTCTTTTGTTTTTTTGCTTATTTACTTTTTTATCCATCTATTTCTTCGCCTAATTAAAAAAAAAAAATATATATATTATTCTTAGAGAACTGCAAAGTGGTGTATAACCTTTCATATATAGTGATATTAATGCATTATATTTCTTCACAAATTTAGGATATACTGAAATTCATTATCATGATATATATTTTCAGATATAGAATATAGACGTCTTAGATCTATGATATTATATCACGTGATTCGTTTTAGAAATTCAGGATATAACAAATTTAACTCGAGAATACTGAATTATATTATCTCTCTCTCTCTCTCTCCTTTCTCTCTCTGTCTGTCTGCCTGTCTGTCTCTCCTCTCTCACTCTCTCTCTCTCTCTCTCTCTCTCTCTCTCTCTCTCTCTCTCTCTCTCCCCTCTCTCTCTCTCTCTCTCTCTCTCTCTCTCTCTCTCTCTCTCTCTCTCTCCTCCTCTCTCTCTCCTCTCTCTCTCTCTCTTCTCTCTCTCTCTCTCTCTCTCTCTCTCTCTCTCTCCCTCCCCCTCTTTCTCATCTTTCTTTCTCTCTCTTTCATATCATATCTTATCATTTATTACATCGCAGCATCTTTCTCCGCTGATGCATTAAGAGAAGATAATACAATAAATATTTCTTCCTTCAAAACTTTATTTAGAAAAAAAGAGATTTAGAAATATATATATATATTTTTTTTCATCAAATGGTCTTCTTGTTATTTTTTGGGCTAGACATAAGGGGAGGGAGAAAGGGGGGGAGGGAGGGAGGAGGGCTGGGTGGGAGGGGGGAGGGTGAAGGGGTGGATGGGGAGTAGGGGGGAAGGGTGGATGGGGAGTAGGGGGGAAGGGGGGAGGGGAAGGGGTGGGGTGACGGAGGGTGTGGGGGTTGGAGGTGGGGGTAGGGGGGAGAAGGCGAGGTGAGGGGAGGTTGGGGGTTGGGGAAAGAGGGAAGACGGGAGGGAGGGTAGGGAAAGGAGAAAGGGGGGAGGGGGGAGGAGGGCTGGGGGAGGGGAGGGGGTAGGGTGGATGGGAGGGGGTGGTCATGTCCTTTTTCACAGGAAACGGGGGAAGAAGAAAAAAAAAAAAAAAAGGAAAAAAAAAATTAAATTCCCACTGGAAATGTTTGTTATTTCTTCTCTGATAAATAACAAAATATGAATAGATAAAAAAGGAGACATGTAGACTAAAAAAAATATATATATATATATATATATATATATATATATATATATATATATAATATNAATATATTATATATATATATATATAATATATATATATAATATAATATTATTATATATATTATATATATATATATACATATATATATACATATATATATATATATATATAATATTATATATATATATAATATAACATATACATATATATATACATATATACATATAAATATACATATATATACATATAAATATATACATATAAAATACATATTATATACATATATTATACATATATACATATACATATATAACACAATATATATATATATATATATATAAATATATATATACATATATATTATATATATATATATATATATATACATCATACAATATTATATATATACATATATACATTACAAATTATATTAATATACATTCAATATATTTATATATTTACATATATACATGTACATGTACATGTACAATGCTGCCTCACATAAATCAAAATGTCAGGGACTGTTAATGTACACTATAATTAGTCACTGAGTTTGATGATGATGATGATAATAATAATAATAAAATAATAATAAATAAATAATAATAATAAATAATAATAATAATAATAATATTAATAATAAATAATAATATAATAATATTCTAATAATAATAATGGTAATATAATAATAACTATAATAACTATAGCAGTAATCAATCATAATTAACTTATAAATACGATTCTGTAATTACAACCACATAACAGTGAACACCAATAAGTAAAAAAAAAAAAAAAAAAAAAAAAAAAAAAAAAAAAAAAAAAAAAAAAAAAAAAATCGATAGCAATGATCGTCATACATTACCAAGAAGCCTATAACAGTAACCAACATCAGTTATATTAAACTATGGCTGCCGGAGACATGTGACATCCACTGTGGTTTTGGTTTTGTTTATTTTTTTTTACACACAGGCAGTCCCACAAGAGCTCCGCTAACGAGGAGCCAATTAGTAGGTCATCTTTCCGCAAGTCTTCCCCCCCTCCCCCATTGATGTGGACACAGATTACCTTAATCAACATTATGATTACTTAACTATAAAGAGGGAGGGGGGGGGGGTATGACTACTGACTGACTCCTTTGCGACAATAAACTTGTAGAATCATTTGTGTGTAAACACAATAAATTAAGTAAAATCACAGTGGTCATGGCATACACAAACATGTCATTCCCGCCGGCAATGGGTTATATAGATATAACCTTAATAATGATGATGATAATAATAATAATGACAATAATAATAATAATAACAACAGTGCTAATAATAATCATTATAATAATAATAAAACTATTAATAACAATAACCAGCCATCATAATCTTTTTTGCCTATAATAGTAAAATGAAACTGATACTATCAAGAGTAATAATATAACAAAAATCATTAGTAGTAATAATGATGATGATAACCATAATCAAAATCATAACAATAACTACAATAATAATAATAAAAACTATAATACTAATAAAAATAATAGTAATAACAAGAACATTAATAATAACAATAACAACTATAACAATCAATAATATCATTCAATGAACTATATTACTTTTTTTTTTTTTTAAGTTGTAATAACAAGTAAGGATAATAATAAATTTCCTATATAAAACATAACTATAGTATAAACAACATAAAATAACAATATTGATAAAACATTAACAGTACACATGATTGGTACTATTAGAGAAAGTAATATAATACGTTCTTATATCGCATATAAATAGGATAATTATGATAATGATTGTAAAAATGAACATAAAAATACACAAATAATAAAAAATAATTGTAAAAATAATAAAAGCAGCATTATAATGATATTGCTAATGATGATGATAATATTCATAACAAAGATAGTAAGCATATTATTCATAACTATTATAATAATTATAATAAAAATAACAATAATAAAAACATTAATAATAATAATTACCATAATAATATTAAAATAATCAAGATATCAATAGCAATAATAATAACAATAACAGCAGCAATAATAATAATGATAATAAAAAAAAAAAAAATGAAAAATAATAATAATAAATAATAATAATAATATGAATATGAATAATACTCATACCAATAATAGTAATAACATTAATATTATTACTAATAATAATAATAATATGAATATGAATAATACTAACATTATCAATAACAATAATAATAACAATAACAATAATAACAATGATAATAACTACAATGATAATAACAATAATGATAATAACAATAATAATAACAATAACAATAATAATAACAAAAACAATAATAATAATAATGAGCAATAATAATAACAATAATAATAATAATAATAATAATAATAATAATAATAACAACAATAACAACAATAATAATAATAATAATAACTAACAATACCAAAAAAAAAAAAAAGACAAAAATTACCGATATTAAAAATAAAAACAAAAGCAAATATAAAATTATTATAATAAAAATCCTTAGAAATTTTTAGATATGATGGATAACCATAATATGGATGCTGTTGATAAAAATAATAACCATTGTCTAATTACTGAAAATAATTGCAAAAACAATAAAAAATATATAACAAACAAATGAATATCAGTATGTCTACAAGCAAGTGATATAAACAAAATCTTGAAATAACGACAATATCAATAATAGTATCAATTTAAGCACTAACAATAATTAATAACAATAATGATAAAAAATAGTAATAATGATGATATAGTAATAATAACAACAATAACAATAATAATATAATAAATAATAGTATTAATAGTAATAATATTATTAATAATAATAATAATAATAATAATATAATAATAACAATAGATAATAATAATAATAATAATAATAAATAATAACAATAAATATAATAATAATAATAATAATAATAATAATAATAATAATAATAATAATTAATAATAATAATAATAATAATAATATAATAAAATAATAATAATAACAATAATGTCAATAATAATAATAACAATAATTTCAATAATAACAATAACAATAGTAATAATAAAAACATTAATAAAAATAATAACATTAATAAAAACTAACAATAATAATATAATAATATAATGATATCAATAATATAATAACAATAAATGATAATTAGCATAATAAAATAAAAAAGGTTAATAACAATACCAATTATAAAGAACAGGAATGATGAATGTCAAGAAAAATAAGATTAAGAATGACAATGATGATTATCAATTTAATAACGTTATCATATGATTAAAGAGAAAAAGAAAAATTAAAATAAAAAATTATGATATATCTGTTATGAAAAGTACCTCCCTCTGTAGTGATAATGATAATTGATATTTATGATTATCATCATAATGAAATAAATATCAGTAATATAACAATAGAAATAATGGTAGTCATAAAAAAACTAATCATACTCCCAATAGTAAAAACCATAATAAATCTTAAGAACAATAACAATATTGATAATCATATTAATAATAATAATAATGATGATAACAATAATAATAATAATAATAATAATAATAATAATAATAATAATAATAATGACAATAACAATAATAATGATAACAACAACAATAATAACAATAAAAAAATAATAATAGTAATAAAAACAATAATAATAACAAAAATAAGAAAAATAATGATACTAGTAATAATGATAAAGATATTAATAATAGTAGTAGATGATAATCACATTCATAATACTTTTTAAAACAATAATGATAATAACAATTAAGGAAAAAAAACATGGTAATAACAATAATAATGGTAATAATAAAAAAGACTTACAAAAGCATTAAGTACATAAATCAAATAAATTCTTTTAAAAAATCCAAGTAAACATAAAACTGAAAATAACCACAATATCTGAACTAAAATCACACCTATATCATAATGCTGATATCGCACACACAGTGCCTATCAACATTAAAATAAGGCTAAAAAAAGAAAAAGAAAGAAAAAAAAAAATAATAATAATAATTTAATTGACTATAATAAACTCATTGCCTCCGGATGGCTTGTGTTTCGTGCCACATGGAAAAGGGTCATTATCCAAGTCTTCGATTAAGTGAACTTTTATATGGAATTTTGGAAAGAAAAGAAAAGAAAAAAGAAAATAGCACCAAGGGCTCCTTATACCACAGATATCGATCAAAGATACAAACCAGGACTTTATCAGTGCATAAATGGCACAAAAATAAACACACTGTCGACAACACTTGGCATGTGCTGCCATGTTAACACGGGACCCTGGACTTTAAACCTTTCAGCATTTTCACCAGACCAGAGGCATTGGGTTAATAATCAAAGCCGACTACATTATGCTTAACCGAACTAGCCATGATCCTATAATTATAACACTACAAAAAAAAAAAATTGTAATAAACAATTCAAAAAATCATATTCAGACCTACATGTTGAATTCATGATGAACAGATTGCAGACCTATATGAATGAAGTGCTATTGAAACAATGGCAGTGGAGTCAGAGAAAGAGAAAGAAAAAAAAAAACTAACTTAACTAAAAATAGCCTACATGTAATGACATGAAAGATGGCATACATTTGAACACACACACACACATTAGCTATCCAGTCCAACTTGGTAAGAACCTGCATCAAGCCTTGGATTTGCTCCTCCTTCACTAGTTATCCGATATCTCATCCTATTCCCATTCATATGCTCAATGTCCTCTCTTCAATCCCCATATTCATTTCACCACCTCAGCCACACATGCAAATGGCAACTGCGCATGCCCCACCCCCCACCCCCCCCCACCCACCCCCCCACACACACACTACAACACTAATCATATACCTAAGAATGACAATATCTAAGTTATCAGAACCCTAACGCTGATAATGATAAACACGAAAAAAGCAGAAACAACTGCAACTAACAACTTTAAGCTGCTGCTCCTAAACATTTCCTCCAAGCCACCCACAAACTAAGTTTCAGATGGCCCAAATATATACATCACTGCATAAAGGTCATGGTAATCTCAAGATTTTTTTTTTTTGATAATGCAATTATGTTAACCCAGAAAAAATGAAGCAGATAGAACTTACTTCATAAAACTAAATTATCAAATTGCAATTTCTATAAAAAAACAAAAAAATTGAGCCAAGAGCCACACACTAGAGGCTGGAAACCACAGCTCAAAAAGTACTTCATGGTGACATCCTTCTGAGGTAAACTAGCATAAACCCTAAATAAATGCATTTCCTATATAACCTAGGCACCACCCTTACAATGAAATATGGCTTTACTAATGTGACAAATATATACAAATGTATCACTACTGCCATTGCACATTACTATGAAAAATGTAAGAAATCAATATACTATAAAAAATTAAAAAAATATATAATAATGAAATAATAATAAAAATTAAAATAATTACTGAAATTACTTCTAAAATAATAATCATAACAGTATAACCAACAACAACAATAATAATAATAATAAACACTTATGTACTCAATTATAAAGAAAAAAATCTCCTGATAACACTATCAAAAGATCTACCTTTTACTATATATATATATATAAAAAAAAAAAATTTCTGGGCACTGTTATTTCAATTTTATGGACTGCTTGTTTTCTTCCCTGTGAAAAACATCCTCTTCCATAAAATCAGCTTTGTTTGGGAATCACGCAATTAACCCTTTTTCAACACATTAGCAAGCTAAGACATTTCTTTCTGAACAGCATTCTCTCTTTCTTATGTACCAAGACCTAATGCAAATATTAATACAAAGGAACTCCAAGTATTCACAACAAAGACACTTTACTTCTAAAACATTAACGGACATCCAAATGTGAAGGATTTAACATTCCAGGGAAACCTAAGGTAGCTAAGAATGCTTATTCTAACAAAGTAATGATTTTTCCTTTTCTTTTTGGCCTTGTCCCTCTTACAAAACACTCATAAAACCTTTAGAACCCTGGAGAAACCCTTACGCAAATATTTTCCTCAACGTGCATTACAGCAAAGTTTATTTATAACCTGTACATACTTCAATTTTTTTACTACCTCACCCTTGCTTAAATATGATACATAGAAACTGCAAATTCAACTGCCTCCCAACCTCAAAACTTCACCCCAGAAGCTAAACACATGGGGAAAGTAGGAGTTCCATTGTATCAATACCAACTACCTTCGTAATAACTATGTGATACTTAATGATTAACAGCAAGACTAGAAGACTTAACCCTAAGATCCCTGAAGTACCTAAAGAATATGTATTGGATTAAAAGAAACTAGTAAAAACAGTACAAATCAGTCTCCCTAACTGTAATACCAACAACAAATTTGTGTAGGGAACACTTAAGTAAACTATAACCATTGCTTAGTTATCCCTTTTCCCTCCCCACATACCTATCTTGAAGATAAGGTAAAGCCTTGCGAGAAATGGGAAATGCTGAAGGTAAAGAAGTGAGAGGAAAGTAGGAAGGGAGCAATGCCAAGACCAGAGAGAAATAATAAAAGAGGGGAAGATGACAAGGAAAACTGGACAAAGGGGATGGGAAGAGAAAATCACAAGAAAGAAAGAGATAAAAAAAAAGACACAAGGGGTTGGGAAGAAAATCCCAGGGAGGGAAGGAGAGGAGGGAGGAGGAAGAGGCGAGGGAGGAGGGGGAGGAAGAGGCGAGGGAGGGAGGAGGGAGGAGGGAGAGGGAGGGAGGGGACGAGGGAGGGGGGAGGGGAGGAAGAGAGGGAGGGGAGGGGGCAGAAGAGGGAGGGAGGGGGAGGGGAGGAAGAGGCGAGGGAGGGGGAGGGAGGAAGGAGGGAGGAGGGGAGGAAGAGGCGAGGAGGGGGGAGGAAGAGGGAGGGAGGAAGAGGCGAGGAGGGAGGGGGAGAGGAGGGGGGGAGGGAGGAAGAGGGAGGGAGGGGAGGGGAGGAAGAGGGAGGGAGGGGAGGCGCGAGGGAGGGGAGGGAGGGAAGAGGGGAGGGGGGAGGGGAGGGAGGGGAGGAAGGGAGGAGAGGAGGGGGGAGGGGAGGAGAGGCGAGGGAGGGGGGAGGAAGAGGCGGAGGGAGGGAGAGGGGAGGAGAGGAGGGAGGTGTGGGAGAGGGAGGACATGTAGCTTATAGAACTAGCCATTCCTATCAGTGCTAATATTGAGCACATGGCCTTGCTGAGAGAAGACTTTGCAAGTTTCTATAAAACTAACTGTACAAATAAAGACATTATAAGAATAGGAGAAAGGATATGCCTACCTCGCAAGCATAAATAAGTATAATATATACAAAATATAAATATACATGTATGTATATATATATATCATATATATATATATATATATATCATGAACAACATTAACAATAACAATTATAAAAATAATTATGAATAACATTACTATTTACAAACAATCTACCGATCTTAAAATCCACTCTCTCCCATCTTGTACCACAGTCCCGTCACATGGAAGTGCATCCAAGTTTTCCTCCACAGGTCCAACCTACCCGACTATATGCGAGCTCTAGTGTAATAAAACTTGCACAATGGCAGATGCAAGATAAATAAATTACACAGTAAACCATTATCAAACGTAACCTCAAGGGATCTACTAACCACAACAAAAACACAATGAAAAACAATATACATAAAATCATACAAAGGGATATTTACACAAATCAAATATGTTCATAAAATCAATGGCAATGTGCATTTTGCATCTGCAATAAAAATGAAAAATTAATAAACAAGGACAGAAATAAATAATGCCTATAACAGCAAACACGACGACGATAAACAAGAAAAAAGATCATCACATTCGTAAAAATAAAACGAGTGACGATATTTCAAGACAAAACAATAAAATAATTCAACAAGAAATGAATACAGTAATAAAAAAATTCAAGAAGGAACAAATAAAGAATCAACTTGCAAACTGACAATCACTGCAATAATAATAATTATTATAATAAAAACGACACATTAAATAGAATATAACAAATTATTATACCATCACCAAAAAAATATGAATAATATGCAAAGTGCATCAGCCTTGAACATTTCAAAACACACAAAAGGGAAAAACACATAAATAATAACAATAATAACAGGTAGAACACAAGGAATAAAAAGCAAAATCACATGTATAAATAAAAGTAACAATAATGATAAAGAAAATGGACAACACTAACCAACTTCTGTAAAAAGGATGCATTACTCTCGTCACAACAGCTTTATAAAAATAAATATAACAAGAATGATGACATTACCATTAATATTTGCATTAAAACTAAAAATTACAATGATGATGATTTAAGGTGATAAAAATTAAGAAAATCAATAATGAAAATAATAAAATAATAATAATAATAAATAATAATAATAATAATAATAATAATAGTAACAATAATAATAATAATGATAGTAACAATAACAATTACAATAAAAACAACAATAATAATATTAGTAATAATAATAATAATAATATATAATAATAATAATAATAATATTGCGATGACAATAAAAATATATATAAATGATTAGTATTCTCTAAAATATATCAATGTCAATTACAATTAATAAAAATAAGATGAACATCAATATTAATAAAATATATTAGTGTAATAAAGAAAATAATGAACAATATTACTAGTTCTATTAGCAGTAAGGATATTAACATTAGTCAACAAGAACTATAACAAAAAGATACTTATAACAATAATTACAATAATAATAATAATAATAATATTAATAATAAAAATAATAATAAATAATAATAAAACAATAATAAAAAATAATAATAAAATAATAATAACAATAATAATAACAATAATAATAATAATGATCATCATAAAAATTATAATAAATAACTATCAATATTACTGAAGTATCAAAGATTATCATCATCATTATAACTAAAAGTAAAATCAACAATCTGAAACCTGTGAAGCATGTAGAATTAATCACGTAGAAAGCGAAATCAGTGTTGTGTTGAAAGTGTGTTGGTAGAAATGAGGATGAAATCAGAAAAAAAAAAGAGGAGCATGTGCAAAGGAAATAAAGAGGCACACAAGAGAGGCGAAAAGAGATGGAAAGGGAGGGAGGGAGAGACGGAGGAAAATGGGGAGAAAGGAAACAAAGACGAAGAGAAACTTCTCTATCACCTTCTCACAAGGAAGACCTCGGCAAGAGCTAAATCAATACACTGTCATCCTTAAATACCTAAAACAACATAACTCATAACAGCGAAGACTTGAAACCTTAAATACAGAAAAGGGGGATGTTTCTCTTTGTCTGCCTACTTCTGACCTGCAATGGCGTGGCAGCTGATCTTTTTCTAAAAACTCGTACTCTTGCCCTGACCTACATAAGCGTTCATTATATCTCTGCGATCCAAGAGCAAGGACGAGGGGTTGGAGAGAGGGGACCATCACAAATCCAAAGCACAGGGAAACGGCAAAGGAGTTTACAGAGAGGGAGGGAGTGACCACTTGTTTACTTGAGTCATCAGAAATATGCAAGAGGTAGCATGTCAAACTAAACATGGGAAGGACCGGAGAATCCAGTTATGCTAACAATCTTTACCAAATTAATGATTTATATTATAAATGGTAATCGTGAAGGATACTGTCATATGCTACAGTATTTGGAAAAGAAATGAACCATTAATTGAAGTAATGCAACTAATGGTAGTAGCAAAAGCCCTTGAACTAGTAGTTAAAGGTAGTACAATGACCACATTAACAATAAGAACAACTATAGGTTACAAAGCAGCATCTGTAAGAATGACAGTAGTAGTAGCAGTAGTAGTAGAAGTAATAGAAGTAGATGTAGTAGTACAAGTAACCAGGAAAACAGGATGTGGAAAGGAGAATAAACGGTGCACAGTAGGCGACTCATTGAAATGATCCCGGTAAACAGGTGTATTTTGTCAAGTGTAGTGAAGGTCTTCTCACTGCTTGAAGGACACTGAGAGGCCAAACGTTCAAGACAAGTAGCAGTAATTGAGGTGAGGTCTGTAGTAGCTTTAGTTGTGAAGGAAGTTAACTTGGCAAGGCACCACTGTGCTCATAAGTTTAGCATTAGTGGTTGTATGATAAAGAATATAACAGTAAAAATAATAATAATAATAACAATAATATCAATAATAATAGAACTATTGACAATAATCATTATTACATTAACAGTATAGTAAAAATTGCACCAACAATAATAATACAATAAAAAACAATAAGAGTAACAATAAGAACAAGAATAACAATCAAAATATAAGTAGTAATAAATAGTTTCGAAAGAAAAAAAAAAAAAAAAAAAAAAAAAATTCATTTATCAAATGTAAAAATAAAAACATGGACCATGACATCTATTTTCTTAAAGACCTTCCAACTAAATTTTCAACAAATAAATAGAGTAAAAAATCCTAAATTATCTTGCACTGAAGAAAACCTGAAGAGGGAAATAAATTATATATATATATACATATACATATATACACATATGCACACACATACTTATATATATATATATATATATATATATATATATATATATATATATATATATATATATATATATATATATATTATATAATATATATATATATATATATATATATATATATATATATATTATATATATATATATACATA
>NW_020868537.1:90000-93113 GCF_003789085.1 Penaeus vannamei
ACAATATGAAAGGTCTCTCTTCATAACAACTTAAAACCAAAAGTAATTCTCTTAATTCAAATTCACATCCTTTCTACCCCTTGATTCAAAAAATAATAACAAAACTGAGGGAAGCGTGTGGTAACTTTTCTTTCATTTCCTTCCAAAAATACCCGATCAACAAAAATAAAAAATAAAAATAAACTTACCGGTATTACAGCATAAAAAAATAACATGAAAAAATGTCAAAATAAAAGCAAATTTAAAATACTTTACCTTAGACTGCTTCTCTAAAATGTAATAAATCATAACAAAAATAATAATAATAATAATAATAGTTGTAGTAATAGTAGTAGTAGTAGTAGTAGTAGTAGTAGTAGTAGTAGTAGTAATAATAATAATAATAATAATAATAATAATAATAATAATTAATAATTCATTATAATTGTCAATTAAAATAATAATCATCATTATCATCATAATAATAATAATAATAATAATAATAATAATAATAATAATAATAATAACAATAATAATCAACAATATGTTAACTTAGAACAACTCAAGAGTGAACAAAATTCAAGATTTAATTAGTAAACAATTTTTCTTGACAAACAAAATATCTACATGATAAAATACACTTAAATAAGTGTAATAAAAATTAAACAAATAAAAATCTATAATGAAGAAATTATGATAATCAATAACTACAACCACTAATATATAAAAATCACATTTTTCAAGTCTGCCTACACCATACTCAACAAACCTCCTCTGAATCCAGACACATTCCCAGTCAACAAATAGGCTACAATTAAGAGTCTACAAGAAGAGAAAGGGCAGGGGAGGGGGAAGTGGGAACGAGCGAGCACCAGTGACTACAGTTATAACCAACGTCACTCACACAATCAGACACCTGCCAAATATCTGCATACTCATCAATACGTGTTCACATGCAAGAAAGCTCATACACAATCATTCACACATACAGTACACAGAACTCAACATCTTACACACATACACATGCACATCTGATTTACTGGGATATCAGTAAAGTGCACATAAGACTTATTTACACAACCACACGTCAAACGAAAGTTCTATGAGCTACAACTTCTTGTTCTTGAGAACACCCAAAATATACTTGTACATTTACATAAAACAAAATCAATGTATGCTACTGAACATTCTGCCACTGTCACATACAATGCAGGAGGAGGTAGGTCAGGAGGTAAAAGTAAGGAATTGAGACAAGACAGAAAAATTAATGAATGAAAAGCATGGATGAAAGGAGCAAGAAGAGGACAAAAGAAGATAATGTATTCCATGTGTAAGTGTATGCAAGCATCTCAACATGCATCCCAATGCCAATGGGCATTACAGTTATCCAGCTCAATTCCACGAATTCCTCTCAACGTCATTACCACAGGATATATTTCCAAGGTGGCATGAAAAGCATTCTCAAATAAGGCTTCAAGGCTCTGAATGCTACCTCTTGTAAATCTCAATTCAAAATAAAAGCAAAGAAATTCCCAATGCGAGACTGTGAGCACTGACTACAAAGACCGGCTTTAGTCAGGTAGGTTGCTAAATGAAAACAAATACACCACATAATACAGAAGTCTACAAAAGACTTCTATAAATATCAAATAGCTATCCAATGGATACGGCTTTTTGTAGAGTCACTTCAAAAAAAGTTACGGGCAATGCCATTCGGAAGCTGATTACATGTTGCCATTTAAAACATCTTGATACATATATATCTCTATTTCTATGGCAACATTTGCTACTTGTTCGTCAATCTAATATGAAACCATTTTCTTCTTCTTGAACTTTAATTGAATGAGATTTCTTATTTTCTCTCACCGGATGTAGGCTTGTCTTTCTTTCTAAACAATCAAAGTAATAAAAACAAAAGCACTGCTATCAGAAATAATAATATAAAATAAACATTTCCTATGATCTATATCAACCTTTTTCAAAAGATTAAAAAAAAAAAAAAAAAAAATGGTTGTCCTGCTTTTATCAACAGACATGTCTGTTATACACATGAAGAGAAGAAAAGATGTGAAATTTTACCACAGAGAAACACAGGAAGGAACTTAAAGAAGGACAAGAGGGGAGAGGAAAGAGAAGAGAGGAATGGGGTGAGATAGAGAGAGAGAGAGAGAGGGAAGAGAAAGGATGAGAAGTGGGTGAGGGGCTGTAGGCAGGGAGGGGGGAGGGGGGGGAGGGGGAGGGGAGAGGGAGAGGGGAGGGGAGGGGAGAGAGAGGAGGGAGGAGGGAGGGGAGAGGAGGAGAGGAGGAGAGAGGAGAGGAGAGAGGAGAGAGGAGAGAGAGGAGAGAGAGAGAGAGAGAGAAGAGAGAGAGAGAGAGAGAGAGAGAGAGAGAGAGAGAGAGAGAGAGAGAGAGAGAGAGAGGAGAGAGAGAGATGGATGGGGGGAGATGAGTACGTGTATGTGCGTATAGATGTGTCATATGCACGTGAATGCAAACAGCAGCAAATGTAATTCTACAGAAGTCTTTGAGGCCACTTCCTCCTCTTGATTCATTGTCTCCTTCCATAGACCTGAAAGCCAAGTGAGAGTGCTATCCAAGTCCACCGCCCACACCAACACCAGCCCCAAAACACACAGGAAAGGAATTTACACTAGAAGAGTGGAATCCTACAGAAGGGAGGAAAAAACTACAGCTTGCTACTTACCGACACCGCCGCCACCTCTCGTGGTGCTGAGGCCAGCATGGTAACCAGCGTAGTAGGCAGCCTTCATTTTGCCGTGCTCCTCCGCTACCTTAACCACTAGGGGCTCAGTCCCACCCTCGGGAACAACGCCATTCATGCCCACAATCGCCGCTTCTGCCTGAGACTTCTTATCAAACCTGGGGTCGGGACATTTTCGAGAAAGTGCGTTAATGTTGTTTCGATGCTCAGTCTTCGCCATTCCTTTCTACTGCTTATGAGGGTACAAACACGGCCTGGCTAATAAAAACTTAAGGAGATAGAAAAAAAATTCACAAACATTGTACACTAATTAAAAAGCCAAAAAAACAAAAAACAAAGCAGTAGTGTTGATACTTAAGGCACCTACAGCCCCCCTCCCATTCCAAAATAAATAATGAAGTAAACAGCCCCC
>NW_020868537.1:93213-98213 GCF_003789085.1 Penaeus vannamei
TATAACAGTACTATATAATATATATATATATATATATATATATATATATATAAAATATATGTATATATAAATATATGTATAATAAATATAATATATATAAATATATATGTATAATAAATATATATGTATATATAAATATATATGAATATATATATTATACATATTATATATATACATATATATATATATACAATATAGTATATATACATATAATATATATATATATATATGTATATATATATAAATATATATATAATAGTAAATAGTATATATATATATATATTATATATATATATATATGTAAACTATATATGCGTATATATATTATATATGTAAATATATATGTGTATATATATATAATATATATGTAATATATATATATTATATTATTCTAATATATATATATATAATATATATTATGTAAATATATTATATATATATATGTAAATATATAATATTATATATGTATATATATATATTTATATACATGTATATCATATATACATACATATACATATAACATTATACATATTACATGTATATTAATTATATACATATATTATATATATACATGCAATTATATTAAACATATATATATATATATATATATATACTTATATATAATATATCATACATATATTATATATAACCATATATATATATATATATATATATATATATATATATATTATAATATATATATAACCATATAATATATAAACATACATATATATATACATATACATATAAACATATATGAACATATGCAGTATATTTAAACATATATAAACATATACATATATTTAAAACATATATAACTTAATAATAAACATTATATTATTAAAAACATACATATATATAAACAACATACTATTTGATATATAAACATACATATATATAAACATACATATATATAAAACATATATAAAACATAAACATATATAAACATATATAACATTTAATATATATATATACATTATATACTTTTAATGTGCATATAACATAATACATTGTGTGTATATATAAAAAAACATATGCCATATGTATATTATGTACATATTATACATATATACATATGCACATACATACAAAAACACAACACATACAAATACATATATACAATATATATACATAACAATATATACACACATACACAACATATATACAAATAATATATACACACAATTCACAACATATATACACATATATAACACATACACACATATACAATATATACATAAACATATATACACAATATACATATATATACACATATACATATTACACATATATACACATACATTATACAATATATGATACACATATATAAATATATACACAATATATACATATTATATTACATAATATACATATACATACACATATATACATATTATATAACATAAACATATACATACACATACTATACATATATATACAATATACAATACATACAACATATATACATATATAATATAATATACACATATATACACATTACACATAAATAATTAAACATTAAATATATACTATATAATAATTATATATGTATATATAATATAAATATATATATATATATAATATATAATATATTATCATTTATATTATATATATATATATCTATATATAATTTATAAATATATATAAACATTAGAGCAATATATACACAACCATACAAATTACATATATACTATATAAAATATAATTATATATAATTATATCATAATATATATATATAAATATATATATATATATTATATATATATATATTTATATACATTTAGTATATATATATATATATATTATAATATATATTATAATATATATATATATATATTATATTGTATATATTATATTATATATATGTATATATATATATATATATATATATGTAATATATAACTATGTATATATATATAATTATATATATATATAATATATAATGTATGTTATATATGTATATATATATATTATGTATATATATTATATATATATATATATATGTATATTATAATAATATATATAAATATATATGTATATATATATTATATATACTATATATATGTACTTAATATTATATATATATATATAATATATATATATATTATATATATGTATATATATATATATAATATAATATATATTATATAGATATATATATAGTATAGTATAAGTATATATGTATCATATTTATATATGTATATATATATATATACAATATATATATATATTTATATATATAAATATTGTTTGTAATATATTTTTTTTGTTGTTATATACTATATATATATTGTTGTGATATATATATATATATATTATATATAATATATATGTGTTACACCATATATATGTATATATAAAAATATATATCTGTGTAATATGTAATATAATATAATATATATTAATAATATAAATATATATAATATATATATATAATAATATATATATAGGAAAACAATACCGTGTTGATACTATGGTAGAAAACCCACAATGCACAAATAGGTCTAGTTTGTGCATTTGTGGGTTTTTTTCCTACCATAATCATATATATACTATATATATATATAATATATATAATATATAATATTACATTGTTATATATAATACGTATATATGCATATATATATTCATAATTGTGCATGTATATATTGTGTATGTATATATATATATATATATATAATATATATATATATATATATATATATTATATATCAAATATATGATTTGTTGTGAAAATATATATATATATATATATATATATATATATACTTATTATATATTGTGTAATCTGTATGTAATATAAATATATATATATTGTTATACTCTGTATGTATATATAATATATATAATATTATATATATATATATGTACATTTTACATAACAGTATAATAGTCTATATATTTATATATATAATAATATATATATATGTCTACATGTACATGTGTGTGTATGTAATATATAAAAATATATAATATATATATTATATATATACACACATGTACAATAATTTGTAATGTTGCATAATATATTGTGTATTTTATTTATGCACATATGTATGTTATGTATTGATGTATGTATTTGTATGTGTATTCATACATATGCGTATGTGTATATATTATATATTCATATACATTATATATATATATTATATATATATAAATATATAATATATATTATATATATAATTATGAAGCAAAAAAAAAAAAAATATATAGTATATATATATATATAAATAATATATAATGAAATATATAATAACATATATATATGTATACATAATAAAAAATAAATGAAAATATAATATAGTATATATAAACAATATAATAATACATAAATATTATAAATATATCATAAATATAAATTTATATATTCATCATATATCTAATATCATGTATATCATAAATCATAAAAGCAGACATACAAAGGAACACACACACACATTCATGAGTATATATGTATACTGGTATATATGTTAAAATACAAACACAGGTATCCTAATCAAATAAAGCACAAAAAAGCTTAAACTAAATAAACAATACTGAATTTCTTTCAACTCTTCCAACCAAGTAAACATTTCTCAAAAAGCAAATAAAGTATGTTGGGTCACTAACCTGGGAATATTCTGAATGTAGAGGTTGGTTTCCTTGATGTCCTCACCAGGGGGCCGGGCATAGGAGACCTTGATACGTTTGTGCTGCACTGGGAGGTTGTTCAATTGCAGGATGGCCTTTGCAGCGTCCTCTGGCTTCTGGTACTCCACGAAGCCGAACCCGAAGGAATAGCCAGTCTGCTGGGATAGTCAAGTGTAAGGGAAGGTAAAAATAAATGTTTATAGTGGTCAAGTCTTACAAACTAAAAATCAAAATTAAAAATAAGAAAAAAAATGTAAACAGACAAAACAAATCATTAAGTAAATCAATAAACAGGGTGTTAAAAAAAGTCAAATAAAGCATTATGTAAGATCAAAAATAACACTTAACAATAAAAGAGGTTAATATTAAAAAACAAAACTGCAATGAGCATACATGTTAAATATAGACATATATGTATGTATGTACTCGAGTTACTTCACTCTTTGTCAAATAAGAATGTATGATATATAGTTAAAATGCCATTCAATATAATAGTCATTGTAACTCCTTATCAAAAATTCCCTGATCAAGAGATGGAAAATTATTATTTAGATTCCCATCTGCTCACACTGCTTCATTGCCCACTTCAATGTATATAGTTAACTTTAATTTAGGTACCTTAAATGATGCAGCTGAATTTGCACAGAAGTCAATTAATATAAAACAAATATCTAGCTTTTCCTACCAAGAAATCATCACATGAGAAAAATATCGGGTCTCCCCATGTTTTCCTGGCTTCATAACCATATATTTACATACTTGTAAAAGAGAAAAACAAAGGGGAGTGAGCATGAGCAGGAGAAAAACAGGCAGCCCGACAGGAAAAGACAGTTAGAGAATAGAGAAGAAACGGAAAAAAAATAATATATAAAGACGAGAGAGAGAGAGAGAGAAGAGAGAGAGAGAGAGAGAGAGAGAGAGAGAGAGAGAGAGAGAGAGAGAGAGAGAGAGAGAGAGAGAGAGAGAGAGCGAGAGAGAGAGCGAGAGAGAGAGAAGAGAGAGAAGAGAGAGAGAGAGAGAGAGAGAAGAGAGAGAGAGAGAGGAGAGAGAGAGAGAGAGGAGAGAGGAGAGAGAGAGAGAGAGAGAGAGACATCGAGAGAGAGAGGATATATAAGGAGGATATATATATATATACATATCTATAATATATATATTATATATATATATATATATGAATATAATATATATATAATAATATATTATATATATATATATAATATCTATTATATATATTATAAATATATAATATAAAATATATATATATATATTATATATATAATATATATCTATAATATATACATAAATATTACATAATATATATATACATACATATATGTATATAATACATACTATATGTATATATATAC
>NW_020868537.1:100713-108213 GCF_003789085.1 Penaeus vannamei
GTGTGTGTGTGTGTGTGTGTGTGTAAGGTGTGTGTGTGTGTGTGTGTGTGTGTGTGTGTGTGTGTTGTGTGTGTGTGTGTGTGTAAGTGTGGTGTTGTGTATGTGTGGTGTGTGTGTGTGTGTATGTGTGTGTGTGTGTGTGTGTGTGTGTTGTGTGTGTGTGTGTGTGTGTGTTGTGTGTGTGTGTGTGTGTGTGTGTGTGTGTGTGTGTGTGTTGTGTGTGTGTGTGTGTAAGTGTGTGTGTGTGTGTGTTGTAAGTGTGTGTGTGTGTGTAAGGTGTGTGTGTGTGTGGTGTGTGTTGTGTGTGTGTGTGTGTGTGTGTGTGTGTGTGTTGTGTGTGTGGTGTGTGTGTAAGTGGTGTGTGTGTGTGTGTGTATGTGTGTGTGGTGTGTATGGTGTGTGTGTGTGTGATGTGTGTTGTGGTGTGTGTGCCATGTGCTGTGTGTAAGTGTGTGTGTGTGTGTGTAAAGTGTATGTGTGTAAGTGTATGTGTTGTGTGTGTGTGTGTGTGTGTGTGTGTGTGTGTGTTGTTGTTGTTGTGGTCGTGTGTTGTGTGTGTGTGTGTTCTGTGTTTTGTCTGTGATGTTGTGTGTGTGCGTGTGTGGTGTGTGTTGTGTGTGTGTGTGTGTGTGTGTGTGTGTGTGTGTTGTGTGTGTCGTTGTGTGTGGTGTGTGTGTGTGTTGTGTGGTGTGTGTGTGTGTGGTGTCGCCGTGTGGTGTGTGTGTGTCTGCGTGTGTGTGTGTCTCTGCGTGTGGTGTGTTGTCTGCGTGTGTGTGTGTGTCTGCGTGTGGTGTGTGTCTGCGTGTTGTGTGTGTCTGCTGTAAGTGTGTGTCTTGCTTGGTAAGTGTGTGTCTGCGTGTAAGTGTGTGTCTGCGTGTAAGTGTGCTGTGCGTGTATAATGTGTGTCTCGTGTAATGTGTGGTCTGCGTGTAAGTGTCTGCGTGTAAGTGTGTGTCTGCGTGTAAGTTGTTGTGTGTTCTGCGTGTAAGTAAGGTGTGCTGCGTGTAGTGTTGTCTGCTGTAAGTGTGTGTCTGCCGTGTAAGTGCTGTGTCTGCGTGTAAGTGTGTGTCTGCGTAAGTGGTGTGTCTGCGTGTGTGTGTGTGTCTGTAAGTGTGTGTCTGCGTTAAAGTGTTGTGTCTGGCGTGTAAGTGTGTGTCTGCGTGTAAGTGTGTCTGCTCGTAAGTGTGTGTCTGCGTGTAAGTGTGTGTCTGCGTGTAAGTGTGCCTGTCTGCGTTAAGTGTGTGCTGCGTGTAAGTCTGCGTTGGTTGTCTGCGTTAAGTGTGTGTCTGCGTGTAAGTGTTGTGTCTGCGTGTAAGCGATTGTGTCTGCGTGTGTGTAAGTGTGTGTCTGCGTACTGTAAATGTGTGTCTGCGTGTAACAGTGTGTCTGCGTGTTTTGTGTGTGGTGTAAGTGTGTGTGTGTTGTGTCTGCGTATGTGTTAAGTGTGTGTTGTGTGTGTTGGTGATGTAGTGCGTGTAAGTGTGTGTCTGCGTGTGTAAGTGTGTGTCTGCGTGTAAGTGTGTGTGCGTGAAGTGTGTGTTAAGTGTGTGTCTGCGTGTAAAGTGTGTGTGTGTGTGCATGAGTTGTGTGTGTGTGGCATGAGTATGTGTGTGCATGAGTATGTGTGTGCATGAGTATGTGTGTGTGCATGAGTATGTGTGTTGCATGAGTAGTGTGTGTATGAGTAGGTTGTGTATGAGTAGTGTGTGTATGAGTATGGGTGTATAGTATGTGTTTTGTATGATATGTGTGTGTAATGAGTATGCGTGTGTATGAGTATGCGTGTGTATGAGATGTGTATTGAGTGTATGCAGTATGTGTGGTATGAGTGTGTGTGTATGATGTGTGTGTATGGGGTGTGTATGTATGAGGTGTTATGTAGTTATGTGTGTATGAGTATGTGTGTGTATGAGTATGTGTGTGTATGAGTGTGTGTGTGTATGAGTATGTGTGTGTATGAGTATGTGTGTGTATGAGTATGTGTGTGTATGAGTATGTGTGTGTATGAGTAGTGTGTGTGTATGTGTGAGTATGGTGTGTGTGTGTATGAGTATGTGTGTGTTATGAGTATGTGTGTATGAGTATGTGTGTATGAGTATTGGTGTATGTGTGTGTATGAGTATGTGTGTGTATGTGTGTGTTTGTACATGCGCATGTTGGTAAGAATGTACGTATGTGGCCGAGAGCTCTCTCTTGCTTTTATTTTCTACTTGTCATGCATGTAGGAAGATGTCAACAACAGTGTATATGAGTTTTTTTGTAAGGACACAAGTGCATTACCACAGGTATTTTATTTGTATTTGTATTTTTTCCTTTTTTTTACTGTATTGTAGAAAGTGTATCAATGTGCTGCCAAGTATCTTCGACTTAAAATAAAGTAGCAAAAAGTACATAAACATATACAATCTTCAAAGAACCACAAATGCCCTTATCAATCTAGTTCACACATGACCATATTTCAGTTGCTGTCAGCCAGGAAGAATGTCTGTGTGTGTGTGTGCATGTGCACAGCCACATCAATGAATGAGTGGGTGTGCGTGGGTGTGTATGATATGTCCGTGACTGCATGTGCACGAGAGTGTTCGTCTTCAATCAATAATTTCATTCCTGTACTTATCACAGCAAATCACTTTTTAATATGCCGAGTGCAAGCAACACCTGTGGCAAAGAATTCACCACTTTTTTTCTTATTACGGTCCATGGGAAGATTGTATATGTTCTAGAGAAGTAAAACAGTAACAAGAAAATAAGGCTTCAAAAAAAAATATTAAATCAGAAAGAGGGAGGGGGAGGGAAAAAAAAAAATAATAATAAAATAACTGACATGAACTTACCCTTAATACCCTTAGATGATATACATGGCTCTAAGTACAGTACAAACCAACTGGGTTCTTAAGCAGTAAACAGTGAAAACCGTCTTACCTTTTCCTCTATACTCGACTGATGACTAACTTTACACGATAATCAAAACAATATCTTCATCACAACATATCATGCCTCCTCCTTATCACAAGATTGTATACCATTATATAGGAGGGATCATGCAACTGACTGCCACAATCAAATGCAGGAACATAAAAATTAAAAAACAAAAATGATAATATAAAAAGAAAAAAATAAATAATTGCATTACTAATAATTAATAAAAATAATAATCATCATCATCATCATCATCATCATGATAATAATATTGATAAAAAAGTGAACAAACTTACCTTCATCTTTTCCATTCTACTTGTCTACAAGGCCCATTAAAGAAAAAAAAAAAAAAAAAAAAAAAAAAACTAAAGAAAAGACAAATAGATAGAAACCTGATCCCGGCTCTATCTACGACCGAAGCAGAATACACTATACCTTTAAATCCTTCATAATGCGGCAGTTTTTGATGGGCCCGACAACAACAAATATCTTGTAAAACTCTTGGTCGGTGAGAGTCTGTGGCAGGTAGTTGATGATAAGGTTTGTTCGCGTTTCCCCATCGGGAAGCGCTGAGCTGGGGCTGCTAGATGACTCAAAACTCATTGTGTACTTCCTCTTCCCAAGCCTAACCTGCACGGACAAAAAGAGGAATGGGGAGGACAAGGAGGATGTGGAGGAGGAGGAGAGGAGGAGAGGGGAGAAACAAAAAGAATGGGGATGAGTCTTGGGTGTTCAAGTAAGACAAATTTCTGAGGATAAAAAAAAGGAAAAAAAAAAAAGTAATGAACAATAATACTGAACTGAAAAAAAAAAAAATGGATACTTTGTGCAAATGATCACTGCTTTGAAATAATAAAAAAAATAAAAATAAAAATAAAAAAAGGATGGTTTTGCTGGTAAATAAATCAGATAAAGGATATGACATGAGGGGGGAAGAGCCTTCACTTCAGTGGAAAGATAAGTCCTGTTAATATTTCGCATGCACACACGTGCACGCCCACACACACAAAATCAAAAATAAAATACCAACTACCTTGCCTATTAATTGCCCTATAAAGACAAGACGTCCTCCAAATTGCTCTTCATTTGACCACTAAGGGCTCAAATCCAAAGGTCAAAAGCCTGGAAAATCAGAACATCTGATTCAAGATAGTTATTAATGCATAAAAGCCTACTGTCATGGATAGCTTTGGAATTTGCTTCCCTCTGAAAATTGCGAATAAAGAAGCTATCTCGTATATGAACAATTTAGCCTGCAGTACCGATGACCTCCACACCTCAAACAGCCCAATAAACACACCGTAAACATCCTGGCGAGACAGACCTTGGCTTTGTTCCTCTTTTGACCGTAAATCGCCCCACACTATCTTCAAATAACCTACGGGCAAAACCTTACTGGCATTATCTGGCGCTCTAATCACCAATGGGATAAACATTTGGGGTATTCTATCCTCCCCAGCTCAAGCAAGTTAAAGCGAATGTTTTGGCTGGTTGGTCGAGATGAAGCAATACATGATAGGTTGTTCATTCATCATGTCCGAATGTCTGCTTTACTCACAGTCTGTGCAGAGTCCCCGAGTGAGAAACAAGCGTAAAATGAAGTGTTTAGAGCCGTAAGGGAATAAAGGGGAGATTTTCTAACCAAAAGATAGCCTTTGATATTAGGATCTCTCATGATGCGCAGTGTTCCATCGGAATCTGCTCAACCTAAGAGATCTCTAAGAGGAATCGACTATAACCACCGAGTGGCATCATCCCAAACGTTCAACTCATCCTCCGTACCTTCCGGGATCCAGAAAGACTAACAAACCTATTAAGACATTCAACACGAGACAAGAGTTCAAACTGGCTCCATTTTCGATGATGTATTGCCTGGGAGGTCTACGAGCCTAATCATCGTTTAATCTATGCGGCGAAACTTTGTTGATCTTTGCTAAAATACTGACATGTGCAGGCTGGTGGCAAATTTATAAACGTGTCACACAGATTTACCTTAATTTGTACCGTGCGTACCACTTTCCTACATAATTAAATACGTGACAATGACCTTCACTCTGATACGAAACTTCAAATTAGGAAAATTTACAAATCCCAATTTCCAACCGCGCGACAATTAACCGAAGACCAGATCTACTGCGTACGTATTCTCCTCACGCGACAGATCTTCACTAGCTGAATGGGACGTAAACACGAACTACGGTACCTAAAATCGAGCCCAAAAACCACACGATCTCCCAGAAATTCTCAATTCCGCAGCAATCACGACCAAAAAACCTCGACAATTCATTAAAAAGATAAATAACCTTCTCCCCATAAAACACAGGAACAAATAAAGGAAATAAAAAAAAAAAAATGTAAACCCTATCTAAACCTATCACCACAAAAATTAACTCCAAAAAAAGCCGAAATTAAGAGAAATTTCAAGAGAACAGGAAGAGGGAAATGCGACTTGGAAGGAAATGAGAGAAAATCAGATAAAGCGAGAAAACCGCCCCACGTGGACGCCAAAGAAATGACAAACACAAAATCTCACACACTCGCTTCCACGCTGCTAAAATACACACAAAATGGGAGAATTACCACCTTTTTCCACCAATTTTTTCGCCTATTCCCCCTCTTTATCACTCGTTCTCCCTCTCCCTCTTTCTCTCGCGAGCCAGGGGGAAAAAAAGAGAAAAAAACGCGAAAAACTCGCTTTAAAGCCTCAATCCACGGGCCAGGAGGCGAGGAGAGTGCGAATTCCCGCGAAAGAGAGGCGAAAGAGCAGGCCGAGAGCGAATGCGAGGGCGAAGGGAGGCGAGAAGAGGGAGAAAAAAGAGAAAAAAGAACAAGACGAAAATTCCCGTCCGACTCGAGGCTTCGGCGCAGCTCCACTCCCTCAAAACCCCCGCCAGCTCCTATTTTCCGCTCTTTCCGCACCGCCGCCGCTTCTCTTCGCCTCCCCCGCCACTCCCTCCTCGTCCAAGGGTAAATATCCGCATCCACACACAACACCCGAGCAGAGAAAGTCGGTTTTACTAACCTAAATTAACAAAAACATGTAGCTTTTGGAGGCGAGAGCGATGCCGGGTGGACGCGCGTGGGGCACACAAACATTGACTCACGCGTGCCAACCTCTCAGATAATTCGCTCCTCGATTTTCGCCGCGAGCTCCGTTTATCCGCGGTTTTCGACGCTCTGTCAATTCTGGGTGGATTCTCGGTTTTTCTTGGTGGTTTGTTGGACTCCCCGGTGGAAGGATTTTGTCTAAATATGGCTATCGATTTTGACGTGGCATCACTGCTCTTCATAGAAAATGGTGAAGGAGGGAGTTTCTAAATTTCCTTTTCGCGAGGGTCTTTTTTTCTCGGTAATGTCTCAAAGAGGGCTGGTTTTTGTTATTTCAGCTACGTTTTTTTCATTTTAATTTTCATTATTGTTTAATTTTATGTGGATTTAAGGTTTTACCGTTGATAATAAGTAACATTTAATCAAAAGGTTAGTAAAGTCTGGCATCTAAAACAACTGAAAGCTACTTCGTTAAACTCCGCTAACATGCATATAAAAATCGCCTTTGTGGAATTAATACGCAATGACGCCAACATCTGACCATCTCATAATTTCAAATATATGATTGCTTCAATATCTGTTCAATCTGATTTACTAAATTTGAATTAAAGTACGCTTCCCGTTATCCTCATGGTCCTTATCTCCAAGCCCAGCAGCGGCACACCGACTTTGTCCTTGTACTCTTCCATTTTAACATCCCTTTGTTTCTCGTTCTCCGATGTCCGGCCAGATTCCTTTACCCTTAACTCTGGCATTGAAACCTTTTCATTTACATCTAATATCTTAAAATCATTAAACAGTATTTTCCAAAGCCGAACCCACCAATTTTTAGGCGTTTATCGCATTTATCATCCCGATCCCTCATAGCATTAGTGCCGGATCCTAAAAGAAAGGAAGACATTTCTTGGCGTTGTTTTCAGTATCACAACAAATTAAACATATACGCATTTGCATATTTCATTAAATTTGATTTAATTCTAGTCTCATATACTACACACTTTGGCAAGGAAAAAAATATATATGGTAATTTTGCACGTATGCCCCCTCGTACTAACGACCAAAAGGCCGATTCGTTAGCATAGGAACAACGTGTTCAGTTCCTCCTCAAAGTCATTTATGCAATATATTTATCAAGCAATATTATTTCTAAAGTTTTTGGTGCAGAAGGAGGATGGCGGTGATGAAAAATGAATAACCAAACCCCTATGTATATATTACCTGAGTATTAGTAACAAAGACAAAAAAAATGGTAAAAAACGTTGCCACATTTATCATTTGTGTAAATTTACTGATGGGGAAAAAAGAGAGTTGGCAGAAAACTATTATCATCATCATCATAGCAGTTCTATTTGCTGATATCTGTTTCATCATTGATATTGATAACATCATATCATAATCGTTAATAAAATCATTGGAATAATTATGTTTACATGATCATCAGTGTTGCTATTGTCAGCTGTTAATATTATTATATGTTATAATTTTTGTTGTTATCTTCATTATGAACTTTCTTTTGATTATTATCATTTTTAT
>NW_020868537.1:120713-122569 GCF_003789085.1 Penaeus vannamei
TATGCGTGTTGATGTGTGTGCCGTGTATGTGGATATTAGTGTATATTGTGGTACACCTCTGGCAATTCTCTTAGTGTGTGTGTTTGTGGCGTGTGGGTGTTGTGTCGTTTTATGTTGGTATTATCTTAATTTATTCCATTTTTGCCTGTGTGTGTGCTGTATGGATGTAGTGAAGGTATTGTGAGTGTGTTGTGTGTGTGATGGTGAGTATGTGAGGCAAAGTGAATGGTTGCTGTGTAGCTGAAATTAAAATGGACTTAGTGATAAAATTGTGTGAGCATGGGTGTGTGTGTGTGTGTGTGTGTGGTGTCGTGTGTGTGTGTGGTGGTGTGTGTGTTCATGTCCACCTACTTGTTTGTCTACCTACTGTATCTACTTATCTGTTATCTATATATCTATTCTTGCTGAGTTGGTAATCGTGGAATAATGATTGGTGAGGAACTGGTTTATGATTGGGATAACAGGCTTAAAATTCCAAATATTTCATCAATATCAATAATGCTAATGGCATCATATAATAGCAATAATATAATGATAATTTTGTAATAACACATAATGATACAATAGAATTGTTAAGTGGGAAGTAGAGGGGATACAAGCACACTTGAGATTTTTTTCTTTTTTTCGAAATTATCAATATTTAACGTGTTCAACACTTATAGAAGTGTAGTCTTATAAGAAGTGACTGATATAACGCAAAGATAAGCGCAAATGGAACGGTAATTATCTTTTTATGCGATAGATATGGAAAAGATACGAAAGAGAATGAATATCCTCACAGTGCAAGAGATGTCGTTGACCGTTTTTGACTCGTATCTTCGTCAGAAATAATAAATGTATTTCTGACGAGGATATTATGAACTTAATATATATATAAAAGTTAATATTAGTTTGCGCTGTGAAAATAAACATTCTTTTTTCTTTTTTCTTTTTTTCGTAACTGCGCCGAGAGAGAAGCGTCAAATACCGTTACCTATTTTCCACCTCGTTTCCGCTCCTCCTCTTCTTTCTTCTTCTCTCTTTCTCCTCCTTCTTATTGTTTCGCTCTTCTTCTTCTCCTTCTTCTCCTCCTCCTCCTTTTTCTTCTCCTCCTACATTCTTTTCTTCTTCTTGCAAATCTATTTCTTCTTCTTATCTCCTTCTTCACTCCTCTGACTCCTCCTCACTCGCCACCCCTTCCTTAACTCTTACTCCTTTTACTCCACACCGCCGTACCCGCTCCCTCCATCCTCTCACTCCTCCTTCGACGCCTTAATCTTGCCCACTCATCCCCTCGCTCACACTCTTCCTCACCGCCAGTTTTACTCCACCCCCTCCCTCCCCTCCCCCTTACTCCTCCTCCTTCCTCCACACCTTCCCTGTTCATATTTGCCGTCTTCCGCGTATGATGAAAAAACTTGGCAGTGTTGTTAAACGGACGAAGATAAAGAATGGAGCTGGCTAACAAGAGCAATATATATAAAGATCTATATTGACATGACGACGTAACTTTTGGCTGTGTACAAAACTGTTGCCTAACGGGTATGAGATAATACCAACGATACTGTAATAACTGATGATGCGTTGTGCGCACTATGAGTATAATAATATAAAGACAAGGATAGCATAGACTACCATGTTTCTTTCCTTGCCAAACTGCAGATTAATATGCATTTAATTTAACTAGTAATTGTTTTATAAAAAGTACAAACTGTAATCCTTACTACTAATACCATCTTGTTCAGATATATAATGACAACGAATAAAAGTAGTAATGATGCATTGAGTAACATATATATGGACAATTATATGGCGTCACTATCTTTTGCACAGTATCGCAATCCCTAGACCAAACCTCGCCGAATCAGGTCATACTG
>NW_020868537.1:122669-135169 GCF_003789085.1 Penaeus vannamei
CATGGCAATTGCTAGGAGTGCGAAGAACTGGAGCGGTATGGTGGCCCAGTTCCTTTTCTCTGTCTCTTCTCCTCTCCTCATTCTTCTGCTTCTTGTCTTTCTCTCTTCCTCTTTCTTCCCTGTCTCTTCTCTCTCCTCCTCCTTTTCTTCTCCCTTTCTCTTCCTTTCTCTTCTCTCTCTCCTCCTCCTTCTCTTTCTCTCTTTTCCTGCCCTCTGTCTCTTTCTCTCTCCTCCTCCTCCCTTCCTCTAGCTGCTTTCTGCCTTTCTCTCTGTCTCTTCTCTCTCTCGCTGCCTCCCTGCTTTTCCTTCCCTGTTTTTCTCTCTTCTCTTTTTCTCTGTCTCGTTCTCCTCTTCCCTTTTTCTCCTTTCCCTGTTCTTTCTCTCTCCTCCTCCTCTCCTCCTTTTCCCTGTCTCTCTCTCCTTTTCCTTCTTCTTCTCCTTCCTTTGTCTCTTTTTCTCTCCTCGCTCCTTTTCCCTGTCTCTTTCTCTCTGTGCCTTCCACATCGGGGCGACTCTGACCCCAACACGAAAGGGGGAGGAAGAGGTGATGGGAGGATAGGAGGAAGGAGAGAGAAGGAAGTGGGGGAGGAGGAGTAAGAGAGCATAGAAAAGGCGGAATGGAAGAGGAGAGAGAAAGGGTCAAAAGGGAGGAGGCAGCGCTGATGGAGGATAGAAGGAGAAAGAGAAGGGAAAGTGAGGAGGAGGAGGGAGAGAGCAAGAAAGTGCGGATGGAAGAGAAGAGAGAGGATCAGATGCGCGGGAGGAGGAAGGTGATGGAGATAGAGGAGAAGAGAGAAGGGAAGTGGAGGAGGAAGGAGAAAACAGAGCAAGAAAAAGGCGAAGTGGAAAGAAAGAGAAAGAAAGGTCCGGATAGAGGGAGGAGCGGAGGTGATTAGGAGATAGTAGAGAAGAAGGGAGAGTGGAGAAGGAGGAGGAGTAAGAGCAAGAAAAGCGGAATGGAAAGAGCAAGAAGAGAAAGGTCAGAAGGGGAGGAGGACGGTGATGGAGACTACGCGACGGCGAGCAGAGAAAGGAAGAGGAGGAGGAGTGAGGGAAGAGAGTAGCTTACACGATAAAGCAGGAATGGAAGAGGCGCGAAGAGGAGAAAGAAGAGGTGAATGAAAGGGAGAAGGGGGTGGAAGAGGAGGAGGAGGAGGAGAGAGAAGGGAAGTGGAGGAGGAGGAGGAGGAGAGAGCAAGAAAAGCGGAATGGAAGAAGAGAAAGAAAGATCCAGAAGAAGGAGGGAGGAGGTGTGGAGAATAGAGAGGAGAGAGAAGGGAAGTGGAGGAGGAGGAGGAGAGAGAGAGAGAGGCGGAAGATGGAGAGGAGAGGAGAGAAAGATCCGAAAGAGGATGGAAGAGGAGGAAAGAGGATGGAGAGAGGAAGAAGAATAGAGGGAAGAGAGAGGAGGAGGAGAAGAGAGCGAAGAAAGCGTGAATGGAAGAGAAGAGAGAAAGCAAACTGGAGAAGGAGGTGTTGGAGATAGAGGAGGGAGAGAGAAGGGAAGTGGAGAAGGAGGGAGGAGGGAGAGCAAAAAAGCGAATGGAAGAGAGAAAGAAGGTCAGAAGGGAGGAGGAGGTGGATGGAGATAGAAGGAAGAGAGAAGGGAAGTGGAGGAGGAGGAGGAGAGAGCAAGAAAAGAGGGAATGGAAAGAGGAAGAAGAATAGGTCAAAAGGGAGGAGGAGGGAATGGAGATAGAGGAGAAGAGAGGAAGGGAAGTGGAGGGGAGGAGGAGGGGGATAGAGCAGATAAAGCCGGTAGTGGAAGCATGTAGAGGGAAAGGTCAAAAGGGAGTGTGGAAGGTGATGGAGATAGAGTGAGGAGAGAGAAGGGGTAGAGTTCGCGGTGAGGAGGAGAGAGAGCAACGAAAAAGCGGAATGGAAGAGAAGAGAGAAAGGTCCAAAAGGGAGGAGGAGGTGATGGAGATAGAGGAGGAGAGAGAAGGGAAGTGGAGAAGGAGGAGGAGAGAGCAAGAAAGGCGGGATGGAAGAGGAGAAAGAAAGATCCAAAGGGAGAGGAGGGGATGGAGATGAGGAGGAGGAGGAGGAGGAGGAGGAGAGAGAGGGAACGAGGAGGAGGAAGGGGGGAGAGAGCAAGAAGAAGAATGGAGAGGAGGAGAGAGAAGATCCAGAAGGGGAGGAGGAGGTGATTGAGATGAGGAGAGAGAGAAGGGAAGTGGAGGAGGAGGAGGAGGAGAGAGCAAGAAAAGCGGAATGGAAGAGGAGGAAGAGAAGATCCAGGAGGAGGAGGTGAGAGAGAGAAGGAGGAGGGAGAAAGGGAAGTGGAGAGGAGTGAGAGAGAGAGCAAGAAAAGCGGAATGGAAGAGAAGAGAGAAAGGTCCAAAAGGGAGGAGGAGGTGATGGAGATAGAGGGAGCGAGAGAGAAGGGAAGGTGGGAGGAGAGGAGGGAGAGCAAGAAAGGCGGAATGGAAGGAGATGCAAGAAAGATCTAGGAGAAGGGGTGGAGAAGAGGAGGGAGAATGGAGGAGGGGGAAGGCGAGAGGGAGCAAGAAAAGCGGAATGGAGAGAAGAGAGAGAGAAGGGTCAGAGGGAGGAGGAAGAGTGATTGGAGATAGAGGAGGAGGAGAGGTAGGCAAGTGGCAGGGAGGAGGAGCGAGAGAGCAAGAAGCGGAATGGAAGAAAGAGAAAGAAGATCTCAGAAAGGGAGGAAGGAGGTGCTGGAGATAGAGGAAAGAGAGAAGGAAGTGGAGGGGAAGAGAGGAGAGAGCAAGAAAAGCGGAATGGAAGAAGGAGAAAGAGAAGGAAAGGAGGGGGGAGGTGATGGAGATAGAGGAGGAGAGAGAAGGGAGTGGAAAGAGGAGGAGGAGGAAGAGAGCAAGAAAGCGGGAATGGAAGAGGAGAGAGAGAGGGTCAAAAGGGAGGAGGAGGTGATGAGATAGAGAGGAGAGAGAAGGGAAGGTGGAGGGAGGAGGGAGGGGAGAGAGCAAGGAAAGCGGAATGGAGAAAGCAGGAGAAAGAAAGAAAGAGAGGGGGAGGTGATGGGAGAGAGGAGGAGAGAGAGGGAAGTGGAGGAGGAGGAGGAGAAGAGAGCAAGAAAGCGGAATGGAAGAGGAGAGAGAAAGGTCCAAAAGGGAGGAGGAGGTGATGGAGATAGAGGAGAAGAGAGAAGGGAAGTGGAGGAGGAAGAGGAGAAGAGAGGAAAGAAACGGAAGTGGAAGAAGAGAAAGAAAGAAAGGAGAAGGGGGAGGTGATGAGATAGAGGAGGAGAGAGAAGGGAGTGGAAGAGGAAGGAGGAGAGAAGAGAAAGCGGAATGGAAGAGAAGAGGAGAAAGGTCCAAAATGGAGGAGGAGGTGATGGAGATAGAGGAGAGAGAGAGGAAGTGGAGAAGAGGAGGAGGAGAGAGCAGAAAAGGCGGAAATGGAAGGAGGAGAAGAGAAGATCCAAAAGGAAGGGGGAAGGAGGTGATGGAGATAGAGGAGGAGGAGAGAAGGGAGTGGAGGAGGAGAAGGAGGAGAGAGCAAGAAAGGCGGAATGGAAGAGGTGAGAGAAAGATCCAAAAGGGAGGAGGAGGTGATGGAGATAGAGGAAGAGAGAGAAGGGAAGTGGAGGAGGAAGAGGAGGAGAGAGCAAGAAAAGCGGAATGGAAGAAGAGAAAGAAAGAACCAGGAGAAGGGGGAAGGAGGTGATGGAGATAGAGGAGGAGAGAGAAGGGAAGTGGAGGAGGAGGAGGAGGATGAGAGAAGAAGGCGGAATGGAAAGAGGAGAGAGAAAGGTCGCAAAAAGGGAGGAAGGGGTGATGGAGCTAGAGGAAAGAGGAGGGAGTGGAGGAGAGGATGAGAAGAGAGCAAGAAAGGACGGAATGGAGAAGAGGAGAGAGAAAGGTCTCAGAAGGGAGGGAGGAGGTGATGGAGATAGAAGGAGAGAGGAGAGAAAGGGAAGTGGAGGAGAGGAGGAGGGAGCAGGCAAGAAAGTGGGAGGAAGAGAGAGAGTGAAAGATCAGAGAAAGGGGGGAAGGCAGGTGATGGATGTAGAGGAGAAGTAGAGTAAGGGGAAGTGGAGAGGGGAGGAGGAGGAGAGAGAAGAACAGAGGGAGAGAGAGAGGTTGAGGAGAGTATCCAGAGAAGACAAGAAAGAAAGGAGAAGGGGCGAGGAGGGATGGGAGAGGAGGGGGGGGAGGGGCTACTGGCGCGGGCGAAAGGAACTCGGGGTCTTGGACGATAACTGCGAGCAAATTACCGTTCACAACCATCGTTGAGCTTGCCGCACTGCCTCTTTTGGGCACTTTTCGAGGGGATTCGATCACGCTCCGCTTCGCTGGTTGCACTGTTTAAAGGGGGATTCGATTCAGCTCCGCCTCTGTTTGCGCCTATAAAAGGGGATCCGATCACAGGACGATCACGGCTGAGGTCATAAAGAGAACATTGTCCAAATGCAAGGAATTTGTTCAGTGGCCATACGATGACGACAACGACAGACAAATAACAACGGAGACAGAGACGACAATTCAGACAAACATAATAACAAACAGAGCGACAACGACAGACAAATAAACGGAGACGAGACGACAACGACAAACAAATAACAACGACAACGACAAACAAATAACAAACGAGACGAGAGACAAACAAAATAACAACGAGACGGAGACGACAACGGACAAACAATAACAACAGAGACAGACGACAACGACAACAAATACGCAGAGACAGAGACGACACGGACAAACAAATAGACGAAGCACGAGACAGAGACGAACACACAACGGAAACAACAGAGACAGAGACGACAACGACAAAAACAATAACGAGACAGAGGAGAGACAACGCAACAAATAACAGAACGACAACGACAAACAAATAACAGAGAGACGACAACAAACAATAACAACAGAGACGAGCGACAAACGACAAACAATAACAACAGAGACAGAGACGACAACGACAAACGCAATAACAAACAGAGACAGACGACAACGACAAACAAATAACAACAGAGACAGAGACGACAACAACAACAAGAGACAGAGACGACAACGACAAACAAAAACAACGAGACAGAGACGGAAACGACAACAAATAACAACAGACAGAGACGACAACGACGAACAATAAACAGAGACAGAGACACAAGACAAAACAAAATCAACAGAGACGACGACGAATAACGACAACAATAACAACAGAGACATAACGACAAACAAATACAACAGAGACAGAGACGACAACGACAAAACAAATAACAACAGAGACAGAGACGACAAGACAAACAAATAACAACAGAGACAGAGAGACAACGACAAACAAATAACAACAGAGACAGAGACGACAACGACAAACAAATAACAACAGAGACAGAGACGACAACGACAAACAAATAACAGAGACAGAGACGACAACGACAAACAAATAACAACAGAGACAGAGACGACAACGACAAACAAATAACAACAGAGACAGAGACGACAACGACAAACAAATAACAACAGAGACGAGACGACAACGACAAAGACGAACAAGAGACGCAACGACAAACAAATCAGAGACAGAGACACAACGACAAACAAATAACAGAGACAGAGACGACAACGACAAACAAATAAACACAGACAGAGACGAACGAAACAAATAACAACAGAGACAGGACGACAACGACGAACAAATAACAACCGAGACAGAGACACAACGACAAACAATAACAGAGACGACAACGACAAACAAATAACAACAGAGACAGAGACGACAACGACAAACAAATAACAACGACAGACGACAACGACAAACAAATAACAACAGAGACAGAGACGACAACGACAAACAAATAACAACAGAGACAGAGACGACAACGACACGACAAACAAATAACAACAGAGACAGAGACGACAACGACAAACAAATAGACAGAGACAGACAACGACAAACAAATACAACAGAGACAGAGACGAAACGACAAACAAATAACAACAGAGACGACAACACAAAACGAAATAACAACAGAGACAGAGACGACAAACGACAAACAAATAACACAGAGACAGACGACAACGACAAACAAATAACAACGAGACAGAGACGACAACGACAAACAAATAACAACAGAGACAGAGGACGACAACAGACAAACAAATAAACAGAGACAGAGGCGACAACGACCAAACAATAACGACAGAGAACAACTAGTAACAACAGAGAACGACAGGACAACAAATAACAACAGAGACAGAGACAACAACGACAAACAAATACAACAGAGACAGAGACAACGACACAGCGACAACAATAACAACAGGGAGACATGACGGAGACGAGACGACAAACAAATAACGAACGGGAGACAGAGACGACAACGACAAGAAAAATAACAGACAGAGACGAGAGGACGACAACGACAAACAAATACAACAGAGGAGCAGACGACGACAACGACAAACAAATAACAACAGAGACAAGAAGAGGACAAACGACAAACAAATAACAACAGAGACAGAGACGACAACGAAACGCAGAATAACAACAGAGGACAGAGACGACAAACGAGAGACAGATATCAACAGAGGATCGACAACGAGGAACAATAACAACAGATGAGATGACGGGACAGAGAGCAAACTAAATAACAGAACAGAGGACAGAGACGACAATCTGGGCAACATAATAACAGACAGAGACGAGCGCAACTGGACGAAGCGACAATAAACAACAGAGACAGGAGACTGACAACGACAAGACAAATAAACTACACAGAGACAGGAGCGACAACGACGAACAAATAACATACAGAAGACGAGACGGACAACGAGCAGAAGCAAATAACAACAGAGACAACGACGAAACTGACAAAAAATTAAACACAGAGCAGCGAGACGACAACGGACAACAAATTAACAACAGAGAGCAGAGAGCGCGGTAGACAACGAGACACAAATTAAGCAACAGAGACGCATGTAACGTAGGAACAATAAAACAGAGACGACAACGGAACCAAACAATACGACAGCAGCGTGAGGACGACCACGACAACAATAACAAGACAGGAGACGAGCAACGACAAAGCATATAAAACGAGCCAGACAGGAGAGCGACAACGGCAACAATATAACAACAGAGACGACAACGACGAACAAATAACAACATGAGACAGAGATGACAACGGACAAGACAAATAACACGAGACGAGAGAGACGAACGATCGAATCAAATAAACAGAGACAGAGACGCCCAACGACAAACAAATAACAACAGAGAACCAGAGAAGACATACGGATCAAACAAATAAGCCAACAGAGACGACAATGTAACGAGAGCAAATAAGCAACAGAGACAAGGAGAGCGGACAACGACAACGATTAACAACGAACAGAGACGTCATTTGTAACGAGCAAATACAAATAAGAACGAGAGGACAGAGACGTTACAACGGACGAACAGATACAACAGAAGACTAGAGACGAACAACGGACAAAGCAGAAATGAGGCAACGAGAGAACAGGAGACGAGAGACGTTGCGACAAACAAATAAACGCAGAGACGGAGACGAGTAAAGGGACGATAACCGAGAGATCAACAACAAGACAGAGACGCGAGCAGACGCGAAACAAGATAACAACAGAGACAGAGACGGAACAACCGGACATAACAACTAAAGAGAGACGACAACGACGAACAAATAACAAAGAGGACGAGAGACAGAGAACGCAACCAATATAACAACAGAGACAGAGACGACAACCAGACGAACAATAACAACAGAGACAGAGACGACATACGACGAAAGAGTAAACGAACTAGAGACTATGGAGACGACACGCAACACAAATAGGCAGCAGAGACAGAGACGAGAGACGACAACGACATACAAATAACAAAGAGATCAGGCAGACGACACGCGGGAGGAACAAAATAAAACCGCGAGACAGACGACCCACACGACAACAATGTAGACAACGAGAGAACAGGAGACAACTGAACGACAACAGAATAACAGAGACGAGACGCAACAGGACGAACAATAACAGCAAGAGACAGATGACGGACACGACTGAAACAAATAACAACAAGAGCGAGAGAGACGGTGCACTTGGCAAACAAACAACAACAGAGACGAGACGACAAACAATAACAACAGAGACAGACGACAACGACAAACAAATAACAACAGAGACAGACGACAACAACGACAACTAAAGCTAGGGTCACGCTAGGTTCGACAGTCTGGCCAAGGATAGCTTTTTGGCTGAGCAGCTGACCTGACTTTGGCGAGGGATCCTAGGATAGGGGAAGCTGGTGTGATCCTAGCAACTAATATTTAAAAAAAATAAGAAAAAATTCGAATAGGTTTTCTCCTCACTCCTGTTACTCTGCCTCCTCGTCGTCGTTGTCGTTTCCGCTCTTCGCTCTTTTCTTCTATTCCCTGCCACTTTCTCTCCTGCTGCTTCGTCTTCTTCCTATTCCTGTGCCTCCTACGCTCCTATTCTCTCGCTCCTCTCGCCCTTCGCCTGCCTTCCTTCTTTAGTCTCTATGTCTCGTTTCCTCTTCCCCTAGTCCCTCCTCGTCGTGCGCTTCTAGCTGCCTCCTGTTCCCCGCATATCCTTCCTCTCCATCGCCTCTTCCTTTCCTTCCTCCTTCTGCCTTGTTCTTTCGCTGTCCTATCCCTCCTCTCCTCGGCCTTTAGCTCTTGGCCTCGTGTACTTCTTCGCTCCTTTTGCCTCTCTTAGTCGGTCGCTCATCGCCTAGATTGCCTCTCTGCCTCTGTGTCCTCCTCCTCCTCCTGCTCACCTCCTCCTCCTTCACTCTCCTCCCCTCTGCCTCCTCCTCGCTCCTCCTCCTTTCCCATTCTCCTCGCCTACATTTTATTCCTTGAAATTTACAAGGAGAGAGAAGAAAAGATGGGAGGAGGAGGAAAGAGGAAAGAAGGAAGAGGTATGATGCGCAAACAGAAGAAAAGAGGAGAAGACGAAAACAGAAGAAGAAGAAGAAGAAGACGAAACAGAAGAAAAGAAGAAGAAGAAGAGAGACGAAACAGAGAGAGAAGGAAGAGGAGACGAGAACAGAAGAAGAGAGAAGGGAAAAGAGTAAGAAGAAGACGGAACGAAGCAGCAGGAAAGAGAGGAGGAGAAAGAAAAGAGAAGAAGAGGAGACAGAAGAAGAAGATACGAAACAGAAGAAGGAGGGAGGAGGAGGAGGAGGAAAAAGAGTAGAAGAAGGAAGAGGAGGAGGCGGAAACGAGGTGGAAAGATCTCTTCCTTGTCTTTCCTGCCATGGAGAAGGATGCAAAGGGGAAGGCATGGAGGATTTTGTTAGCGAGGTCCCGAGGAGGAGGAGGAGGAGGAGAGGAGAAGAAGAAGTAAAAGGTAAAAGAGAAGGAGAGAAAGAAGAAAGGGGGAGGGAGGAGAAGGTAGGAGGAGGGAGGAGGAGGAGGGAAGAGGAGGAGAGAAGAAGAAAGGAAGAGAAGGAGGAGGGAGGAGGAGGAGATAGAAGAAGTAGATAGAGAAGATAAATAAGGAGAAAGAAGACAAAGGTAAAAGGGAAGAAGAATAGAGGAGGGTGGAGGGAGAATATGCGAGTGGAGCTGGGGAGGAGAGGGGAGGAGGGACGAAGAGAGGAGGGAGGAGGAGAAAATGGGTAGGAGGTAAGGCAGGGTAGGAGGGCTAAGGGTCGGGAGGAGGAGGAGGAGGAGGAGAAGTAAAAAGTAGAAGAAGAAGAAAAAAGTGAGAAAGAAGATGAAGAGGAGAATGAAGAGAGGAGGAGGTAGGGGAGTTAGTGGAGGATGAGGTTGACGCACATGAGGAAGGGAAGGGGCACAAGGGAAAGAAGCGGGCGGGAGGTATGAGGATTGGTAGTAGAGAGACGGAGGGAGTGAAAGGGGAGGCCAGGTGTAGAGGAGGGAGAAAGAGAGAGAGAAACCGAGAGAGATAGAGATAGGATAGATAGAGGGAGAGACAGAGACAAGGGAGAGGGAGGAGAGAGGAAGGAGAGAGGAGAGAGAGAGAGAGAGAAGAGAGAGGAGAGAGAGAAGAGAGAGAGAGAGAGTAGAGAGAGAGAGAGAGAGAGAAGAGAGAGAGAGAGAGAAACACCTAGGGACCGAGAGGAGAAAAGAAAAAGAGAAAAAAAGAAAAATTTTAAAGAAGAAAGAAGAAAAAACAATGCAACTTTCAGACATGCGCAATGGTCGAGAACTCCCCCTCCTCTCCCATCCCTCACTCATTCAATGCGCCCCCCCCCTCATCGAGGAGCCTAGCTGTCGAGTGCCCGAGTACTTCGCTCACTGCCCCCTACCCCCCCTTGCATACTTTCCTACCTTAATTCCAACTCTTTCGGCTCTCCTCTCTCCGAACCGACACCGCGCCCTCCCTCCCTCCAACTCTTCGCTCTGTCCCCAACGCATCCCGCCCGTGCCTCACTTATCCAACTCCTCCCCTCCTCCTCACCTCGCAAGTTCATCCCCCCCTCTGTCGGCACCACACTTTGCACCTCCAAGCTCTCCCGCCCTCTTCCGCCTCTATCCACCCTCACCTCCAACTCTGCCCCAACCACGCCCCGTCCCCCTTCCCGCCCTCACCCCAACTCTTTCGCTCATCCTTCCGACCCGCCCCTTCACTCCAACTCTCCGCCCTCTTCCCCACCCTAAGCTCCCCTCACCTTCGCACCCTTCCCGCCCCACCCAAGCACTGCGAGCCGCTCTTCACGTAAGCTCTCCCCATCCCCTTCCCGCTCACCCTCCCTAGCACTCTCTCACCCTCCTCCCCTTTCCCCCCTCACCTCTGTCAACTTCGACCGCTCCCCTCATCGCCAGCAACGCGCTCACCTCCAGCCCGCTGCCCCATATAACCCCTCGCCGGTCCCCTCTCCGCCGCTCCCTCACCTTCCAACTCTCCCGCCCTCCTACCCGACGGACCGATAGGCCTCCCCTCAACCATTCCCCCCACACGCCCCCCCTTCCACGACGGTGTGACGGTATCGGAGAGGGCTATTAGAGCGTTGTTGGCGCGAAGGATGGACTAGGTTTGAATTCCCGCTCCGTTCAGACGTGAATTAGTTTACAGGGTTGGAGCCGGTGCTGGCCGCGGTCGTGTGTATGAAGAGTGCCATTGTGTGAGTTGTGGGACACTTCCCTGGGAGAAGTGATTGGGGTGGTGCAGGAGAGAAAGGAATTGGAAGCATCTATATGCAGTTCGGGGGCGGAAGGTCTGTAAGCTGGGGTTGTCGTGTGTGTGGTGTGTGGGTCATCGGCGCGAATTGGCGGAGTTTACTAGCAAGCAACCCTGGGGTCGGACCGGAACTGGGTGACGGATGGCATTCGATGAAGGCTTAACCCGCGATGTGGACGCATAGGAGGAGTCCGGGATGGTGAAGTGTATACGGCTAGCCTTGAATAGACGGAGGCAGCGTATAACTAGGTATAGCAGGGCTAATTAGATAAGATTCGTGAGTGTGGTGTGTAGTTTTGTGTCGGACGCGAGGGCAGTGAGGACGGGGTGCAGATAGATTGGTACCGGGCGTGACTGCAGCGGGGCAGTGTATGGGAGACTAAGCTCAGTGGAAGGGGGTGTGTCGGAGGCTCGCCGCCGGGCTAGGCAACGGGCGGACGGATGCGAGCATAACTTTCGGTGGGCGGGTGGGGCCGCACGGAGGAATTGTTTAGACTTCACGGAGGGTGGGTGAATATAATGAGGTGTCCGGTACCCTGAGAGATGGTCTGTCGTAGAGAATGCGCCAGCGAGTCGTGAATTATGAGTGACAATGGGCACGCATTGACGGAGGCAGAGCAGGAATATCGTATTGGGGACCGCCTGGGGTGGACGCTCTTCACTAGTCAGAGACGATCGCGGACGCAGCGCGTTGTGCTAAGGTAGTGAGAGGAATTCGCCGCATCGAACTTGTCTAGTAGGATGTATGGTAGTCTTGAGATGCGGTGAAATAAAGCGATTAGATTGCAGCGTCGCCTTACTACCGTTCGCCAAATCTGGATTCGTAGGGTGTGCAGCGCTGTGAGGGTATGGATGGATAGGTGCGTACCTATGCCTGATCATCTAGCACTATGGTTGACTTCTCAAGTTGGGTACGGGCGGGGCAAGTTATGAGGTGATGGGGTTGCATACAGGTACACACGTCCGCCAGTGGTTACTCGGTAATTTCTTGCCTAGAATTATGAGTCTCACTTCGTACACACGGGCGCGAATGAACCACTATCTTGTAGGGTAGGGAGGGCGTGGAGTATGACGAGAAACGATTGACATATAGAGGAGAGACTTTCGGGTGGGGTCAACTGTCGCTCTGCTCTCGTCCTCTTGTGTCAGAGGGCCGCGTGTCCGGGGTTCGCGCGGAGGTGGTGTGGGTGGTGGTGGTGACTGGCAAAGTGGTCGGCGGAGGGAGGTGGGTGGGTGAGGAGTGAGGCTGGCGCGCGATAGGGAAAGTGGTGGTGCAGGAGATCGCGATACCTCGCGCGTGTGTGTAGAGAGAGAGGCTGCGGCCACAGTGGATAGAGAGAGGTGTGTGTGTGAGAGAGGCGTGCGGTCGGGAGAATTGTTAGCGGCGCCGGAAGG
>NW_020868537.1:148461-152879 GCF_003789085.1 Penaeus vannamei
ATTTATTGACTATCGTCATTATCTATTTATTATCATTACTTATTGATCATCTTTATCATTCATCAAATATCATTATTCATTCACTAGCATTACTATTTAAATATCCTCCTCATTATTGATTTCTCATGATCATTATTTATTTATCATCATTATTCATTCATTATCATTAATTATTCATTATCATTATTATATATTCATTATCATAATCGTTATTTCTTAATTATCAACATAATTTATCTTTTCTCCTCATACTTATCATTATCGTAATTATTCATTTACTATCATCATTATTTATGCCTTAACATATCTATTTCCTGTCGCCATTTTTTATCTATCATCATTATTTTTCATGTATCATCATAGCTTCAATTCATTATCGCCCTTGTTTATCAATCATCAGCATTATTCATTTTTATCTTCTATCAATTTGGATGCTGCCTTGAGATGATTGTGATACTGGTAATGATAATTGCAAATACAATTATAATAACGCGAATATTGATAATGATATCGATGCTAATGATATTACAATGTTATAGTGCTGTTATTGATACCGATAATAATGATAAGATTTTCCGCGTTATAACAGCGACTGAAATAATAATACCTAAATTAGGGATTCTTCAGACCTAGGTTGTCGGATTAGTATTCATAATTTTGAAATTTCTTCTTGTAAATATTATTGCAAATGGTAGCATATAGATTTACATTTATATAGGCTGAAGAAAGTATTTTGAAGAGTGGGTGGGGGGCAGAGTAGCTCCTGGATTTTAGCAGTTTTAAATTCTGCACTAAAATGTCAGATATTTTGTTTAGATAATAATAGACATAATGGTTATTTCATTTTGAGCTGCAGACTCAGTTGTAGCAGCCGTCTCAGTTGCAGGAATTGCACTATTTGTTTGTAAATAGAGAATGTCCTCGAAAGTTGAGGGTCGGGGCTGGGGGGAGGGGGGGGAAGTTGCGTCCCACCCCCTGCCGCCCAACTTTTCCTACGCCTATGAATCATGATCGGTATTTTCTATAGATTATAACAAATATCCATAGATGAATACTATTATTAGCACAAAGTCGATCTCAAGCATTCACTTAATACCCAACCGTAATGATAATCTCAGTGATATAGATTCACTTTCAGTCAATGATTTATGTCATATATTTAGAGGTCATCCATTTTTTTATCATTTTCAAAAGCCTACAGAAAGTACTATTTTTTTCCTTATCCTCCCCCCTCCCCGCCGAAAGAGTGCATGCAGAAATGGTTAAAAATAATGATCTTGTGACAGGAAGTCTAATGAATTTTATCTATCACATAGTGAAAAAAAACGAATACAACATTTGTTTAATTTTGTCTTTTATCGTGGACTGAAAAAAAAAAATCTGGGTGGAACGCAAAACAGGTGCGCATGATACAGCTTCAAAATCGGCAGTATTTTTATGACTTTTTAGAAAGAGTACGCGTAGGTTGCTCCCCCCTCCCTCCAGCGTAAGGTTTGTACGCTCGTGAAAATGAATAAAATGAAATAAATAAATAAAAAATAGATAAAATAAATAAAATAATAGATACAAAAATAAATAAATAGATAAATAAAGTACCAATAATAAAGCTATGGATTGTGATATTATCTGCTAACACTTATGTTAATTATAACAGCAAATAACGTAAATAATAACAAAAAATAACAACAACAACAATAATGATAATAACAATAATAATAGTAATAATGATAATAAGAGCTACAATAACAAAAGTAATGATAAAATGTATTATAATGATAATGCCGTTAATGCGGATAATAATGTCAATGATAATAAGGATGATGAAAAATACAGCAATACAAACAATAAAAAAATCACAACATTGATAACGATTTTGATAATTTTAATAATAATGATAATATTCATGGTCATGATGATGATATTAACAACATTAATGATGATGATAATGAAACGCTAAGACGCAATATGACACAGAAGAAGCAATGATAACAGAAAACATGATAACAACAACTACAATACTACTAATAACAAAATTAATAATGATGAAGATAATAATAATGGTAATAATGTTGATAAAATCAGTGATGATAATGGCAATATTAATAATGATGGTAATGGTAATATTGATAATACAGATGCTTATGATGATAACGAAAATAATGGTGATATGGTTAGATTCATAATAACAACGATGATGAGGAAAAAAAAAGACGATGATGATGGTGATGATGAAGATAATACGGAAAACAGTGACTATAATGATGGTAATGATGGTGATGATCGTGATGAAGGCAATAAAGATAACCTTATTAGGATAATGGTAATGCTTGTGATGCTGGTTCTACAAATTATCATAACGTCAATGAAATTGAGGATGATGTTAGTAATTATGATTTTAATAGCACTGATGATAATGATCATGATGACATTGATATTAATAATGATGATATGACTAGAGATGATATTAATGATGGCATAATGATGACTATCAGAATGATAATGATGCAAAGGATGATAGTAAAAATGATGATGATGATGATAATTATCCTTGTTACCATCATTGTTATTACAACCAAATCAGTGATTATAAAAACCATAATAATTGCATTGATCATGATAATGATGATGTTTACAATAACAATAATAACGATTACAGTAATGATGATAATAATGATGTTAATAACAGCAACACAATAACAATAATATATATAATGAAATAATAATAATTATAATGATAAATAATAGTTTATGATAATAATAATGAGAATGACATAATGATAATAAAGTGACAATAATGGTGGATGATGATGATGATGATAATAATAATAATAATAATAATAATAATAATAATAATAATAATAATAATAATAATAATAATAATAAAATAATAATAAATATTATATTAATAATAATAATAATAATAATAATAAAATAATAATAATGAGAACAAAATAATAATAATGATAATGATTATAATAATAACGATGAGTAAAATAATAAACTAAATCATACTAATAAAAATGGAAATATTAATAATGAAAACGATGATAATAATGATAATAGTAGAAATAATAATAATAATAACAATAATAATAATAATAATAATAATATAATGAAATATAATAATAATGATAATAATGATAATATTGATAATGATAAAAGTAATAGTGATAATAACAATAGTGATAATAATGCTAATAATGATGATAATGTAATATAATGATGAATACTGATTTTAATAATGATAATAGTAATAATAAATTATTTTTTATTATCATAATGATAATAATGACAACAACAACAATAACAATGATGATGATGAATAATAATATGATTATAATAATTAATAATAATAATGAAAATAATAATAATATAATATAAAATAATAATGATAATAATAATATAATATATATAATAATAATAATAATAATAATAATAATAATAATAATAATAATAATAATAATAATAATAATAATAATAATAATGATATTAATAATAATGAAAATAATAATAATGATGATAATAATCATAATAATGATAATGGTAATGATAATGATGATTATGATTATTCAATAGTTAAGATAAAACTGACAATAATGAAGTCAATAATAATAATGATAATAATGATGATTATGATAGCAATCATGGCAATAGCAATAGTTATTATAATGATAGTAATAATAATAGCGATAATGATAATAATGATGATGATGATAATAATGATTATGATGATGGATCTACTAATAACAACAACAAGAACAATGATAATAATAATAATAATAATAATAATAATAATAATAATAATAATAATAATAATAATAATAATAAAATATAATAAATAATATAATAATAATAACAATAATAATAATAGTAATAATAACAATAATGATTATAATGATAATAATGATAATGATAATGATAATAATGATAATAATGATAATGACAATAATATTGAAAATAGTTATAATAATAATGATGATAATGATACTAATGAAAATTTTTTTAATAATGATGATAATAGTAATAATTAAAACAATAATGAAAAATAATGATAATGATATTGATGATACTGGTAATGATCATGATGTAATGCTGATAATGTTATTATTGTAATAGTACTAGAAATAATTATGATAATGATGAAAAAGAAGAAGAAGAAGATAAAAGAGAAGATGATGATGATGATAATAGTAATGATAGTGATAATATTAATGATATTTATAATGATAATGATATGATAATGAGAGATAATGATAATGATAAATGATAATGATAATGATAATGATAATGATAATAATAATGATAATGATAATGATGATGAAAATGATAGTAATGATAATGATGATAACTGTAATAATCAAAATAATAATAAGAATAAAAATGACAATAACAACAACAACAACCAATAAAATAATAAT
>NW_020868537.1:156704-159204 GCF_003789085.1 Penaeus vannamei
TTGACATATATAACAAAATACAAGGATAGGGAAAAGTTGCATACCTGTAGCCCTCCTTTCCACCCACATACTTACCCGCCTCCCCTAACCCCACACATATACACCCCACACCACCCTCATCACTATCACCCACCCATACCGTCTACGCCCACCCACCCACTCTGCCCCGCCACATCCCCATCAACCCCTGCTGTTACCGCCCCTCGCCCCTCCCACCCTCAATTAAACCCCCTCTCGCCCCTCCCATCCCCCATGACCCCCCCATCACCCCACACTTGCATAACCCTCATTTTTCTCTCTTTGCAACAGTAAGATATTCTCCCGTCTCCCACTTGCCCCCCTCCCCCCTCCCATGCGAAATAATGAGACCGTCAGACTCCCCGCCCCCCTCCACACCCCCAACCCCCACCGCCGGTCGAAGAAAACTGACGTAAAAATTCGAATCAATTGAATTTAATTAATTTTTGGTGGGGAGGGGTGAGGGGTGGGGGAGGGGAAGGAGGGTGGATTTTCCGAAGGCGTTTTGATCAAGAAAATGGTTCCGTGTCGGGGGTGGGGGAAGGGGGTGAGGGGGAGGAAAGGGGTGGGGAGGGGGGTGGGGTATAAGGTTCTTTTTCTCGTTCCTCTTTTCGCGTTCTCTTTGATTTTCTCTGTTCTCTTCTTATCGGATATCTTTTCCAGTTCTCTATGTCGTTTTATTTATTATTTATTATTTCGGTCCTCTGTCAGTTTTTTTTAATTTGTATCCATTCTCTTTCTTTTCCATTTTTTCCTCGTTCTCCATTCTGGAATTTCTTTTCGCGATCGATCTTGTATTTTCTTTTTTTAAATTTATCCTATCGTTCTCTCTGTATTTCTGTCCGGTCTCTATCTTGTTCTCTTTTTTTAAAAATTTCTCTTTCTCGTCTTGGTTTGTCCTTTCTTTTCTGGATTGCAAAAATTGGTGTATTCTCTCGATTTCATAACGTCAATATTTTTGTCTGCCTTTTCTTCTCCTCTCTCCTCTCTTCTCTCTATCATCTCTTCTCTTCTCGGATCTCCCTGTCATCCTCTCTCCTCCCCTCTCTCCTCTCTCTCTATCTCTCTTCCTCTCTTCTCTCTTCATCTCTTCATTCATCATCTCTCTTCTCTCTCTCTCTTTTACACGCACACTCATGCCTCTTCCTCTGGTCTTAAAAAGGTCTTCATTCTTTCCTCTCTCCCTCGCCTTGTCTCTTTTTCCTTTTCCTCCTCAATCTTGCTCTATACGAGCTCTCCCTCTTCCTCTTATTCTCCTCCTTCTTCCTCTTCCTCTCTTCAATTCTTCCTCCTATTCTTGTTTTCCTTCCTACTTCAGTCCACTCTCGATCGTAAGACAGAAGACAGACAGACAAGACAGAGTAATAAAAAAGAAAGAACAGAAAGAGAAAGAGAAAGAAAGAGAATGAGAACAGAACCAGAGAAGAAACCAAAAAAAAGAGAATCAGAGAAAATGAGATAGAGATTGGAAAGAAAGAGAGAGATAGCAAAGAAAAAGAGAGACGAGAGAGAGAGAGAGAGAGAGAGAGAGAGAGAAGAGAGAGAAGAGAGAGAGGAGCGAGAGAGAGAGAGAGAGAAGAGATAGAGAAGAGAGAATAGAAAAGGAAGATACGAGAGAAAGATAAGGAGAAAGAGAAGGATCGATAGAGAAGATAGAAAAGAGAAGATAGCAAAGAAAGAGAAAGAGAACGAGAGAGAGAGAGAGAGAGAGAGAAAGAAAGGAGCGTAGACCCAGTTATTCCATGACCAAAAAGAACCCGAAGGCGAAAAAACAGAAAAACCCGTTGGCCGCGGTGGGAAAATTTCGGGCCCAAATTTCCCAGCGTTCGGGCAACAGGCGATGACGTAGGTTTGTATCCGCGAACGGGGGAGGTGAATGCGCCTGCAGTCTTTCCCGTTTTCTGTGGGGGGTTTGTGGGGTGTGTGGGGTGGGTGGGGGTGGATCTGTGTGTGTGGTTGTGGGGGGGGGGTGGAATGTGTGTGTTGTGTTGGGGGAGTGGTGTGGATGTGTGGTGTGTGTGTGTGTGTGTGTGTGTATTTAGTATGTGTGTATGTGTGGTGTTGTGTGTGTGGTGTGTGTGTGTGTGTGGTGTGGTGTGTGTGTGTGTGTGTGACTTAGGCTGTAGTTATGGCCGAAGACGGAGGTAGAAATTGAAATGTTTTGCTCGATATTTTTAGAATTTTTAATTTGTATTTTCTTATTTTTTGGTTTTTGAAGAGGGCAGTTTTTCGGGTGATTTGAATGTTTTTTTTTTGTTTTGTTTTTGTTCATATTGTATATGTTTGTCCGTTCCGCCTGTCCATATATCTATTTGTGTAGTATGTATGTGTACGTTCTTTATACATTGTTTATTATTATTTTTTTTTCTTCTTCCTCTACGATCTTTCAGTCTTCCTCGTCCTCTTTCCTCTTTGCTCTTTTCCTCGCTCTTTCTCCTAACCTCTTCCTTCCTTCTCCTCTTATCTACACTTCTTCCTCTTC
>NW_020868537.1:164204-186704 GCF_003789085.1 Penaeus vannamei
GATGAGAGAGAGAGAGAACGAAAGAAAGAAAGAAGGAAGAGAGAGAAGAAAGAGAGAGAGAGAGAGAGAGAGAGAGAGAGAGAGAGAGAGAGAAGAGAGAGAGAGAGAGAGAGAAGAGAGAGATGAAATAAATCAGTTTAAAAAATGAACGAGAATAAGAGGAAGAGAAGAAAAAATATTCTTACATGCCCCGCATGACTTGGAAAACTGTCGATAATGAAGATGAAGAACAAGAAGAAATAAGACAGAGATAAAGAGATAAAAGAAGAGAAGACAAAGAAAGAAGAGAAAAGAAGAGAGATAAATTATTAGAAGAAAAAGAAAGAATAGAAAAAGAAGTAAATGATGGAGAGAAAGAAAGAAGAAAAGAAAGGGAAAGAGGGGAAGAAAAGATGAGAAAACGAAGTAAATGATGGAGAGAAAGAAAGAAGAGAAGAAAGGGAAAGAGGAGAAGAAAAGAAGAGAAAACGAAGTAAATGATGAGAAGAGAAAGAAGAGAAAATGAAAGAGTAGAAAAAGAAAGAAGAGAAAAGAAGAGATAAATAAAGAGGAGAAGAAAAAGAAAGAAAGAATAGAAGAAACGGAAGAGGGAAGAGAAAAAGATGAGAAAAATATAATGAAAAGAAGAAAAATTAAAATTATGAGGAAATCAAGAAAAGAAAATAGAGAAAAAAATGAAAGAAAAAAAGGAGGAAAAAGAAGAAAGATGAGAAGAATAGAGAAGGAAGAGAACAGAGACAGACAGACAGGCAAACAGAAAGGCAGAGAGAAAGATAAAAAGAGGAAGAGAGAGAGAGAAAGAAAAAGACAGAAAGAGAGAAAGATTCATTGCCAGCAGAGCTCTCCCAAGGCAGCAGAGCCCCGGGGGGGGGGGTCACCAAAAGGAGAGAGGAAAGAGACAGAGAGAGTATAAAGAGGAAGAAAGAAAGATAAAAAGAAAGATTCATTGCCAGCACAGCTCCCAAGGCAGCGGGTCACCAAAGAGAGAGAAAGAGGACAGAAGAAAAGATAAAAGAGAGAAAAGTAAAGAAAGATGCATTGCCAGCACCAGCTTCCCCAAGACAGCGAAGTCTCCAAAAGCAAATTATCAGGAGTCGTTTAGGCCAAGGCGACTTGAAAATCCGCTGCCTTTTTGGATGCAATAACGAACAACCCGTTAGCGAGAGATTTTTTTCTTCTTCTTTCTTGTTCTTTTTTATTCTTCTTACTTGCATCCGTATTTCGGTCCGTTACCGAAGGCGATGGCGGAGGGAAGGAGGGTTCGTGGGGGGTGGGGGTAGAAGGGTGGAGGGTTGGGCTTTGGGTGTTGTGTGTGTGGTGTTGTTTGTGTGGGGATCTGGGTGTTTGTGTGTGTGTGTGAGAAGGTTTCGCTGTTTTAGGTGGTGGATGGTGGGGATCTTGGGTGTTTGTGGTGTTGGGTGTGAAGGTTTCTGTGTGGTGTTTTGTGTGTGGTGAGGTTCTGTGTGTGTTTGTGTGGGGATCTGGGGGTGTTTGTGTGTGGTGTGTTGGAGGTTCTGTGTGAATTGTGTGTGTAGGTTCTGTGTGTGTTTTTGTGTGGGGATCTGGTGTTTTGTGTGGTGGTGTGGTGAGGTTTCTGTTCTGTGTGCAATTGTGTGTGTGAGGTTCTGTGGTGTGTTTTGTTGTGTGTGAGGTTATGGTGTGTGTTTGGTGTGGGGAATTTCTGGGATGTATTGTGTGTGTTGTGTGAGGTTATTTTCCTGATTTTGTGGTGGTGTGGGGATATCTGGGTGTTTGTGTGTGTAGTGTGAGGTTCTGTGGTATCTTGTGTTGTGTGAAGGTTCTGTAGTAGGTGTTTTGGTTTTGTGTGTGAAGGTTCTAGTGTGTGTTTGGTATGTGGATTTCTGGGCGTGTTTGTGTGTGTGTGTGAAGGTTCTGTGGTGATTGTGTGTGTGAGGTCTGTGTGTGTTTGTGTGAGGTTCTGTGTTTTTGTGTGTGTGTGTGGTTCTGTTTGTGGTGGTGGTGGTGGGGGGGGGATTTGTGTATTTGTGTGTGTGTCGGTTTGTTTGCCTATGCATCAGTCTGTCTGTATGTATTTGTATGTTTCTGTCTGCCTATTTCTTTCTTTCTTTCTCTGTCTCTCTTCTCTCTCTTCTCTCTCTCTCTCTCTCTCTCTCTCTCTCTTCTCTATCTCTCTCGCTCTCTATCTCTCTCTCTCTCTCTCTCTCTTCTCTCTCTCTCTCTCTACTCCCCCTCCCTAAATAGTTCTATAGATATAAACATAGATGTAGAAGATACATATTCACAAGTATATACCTGTATGTTTTTTATATGAATGTAGCTATGCACACTATCCGTGTATGTACTATGTATGTACACCAGCTGTAGTAAGATACCCGAATGCCTTTTTCCGGATAAATGAATGTCCCACACAAGCTTTTGCCGGGTGAATGAACGTCACACACAAGCCTTTGCCGGATAAATGAATGTCCCACACAAGCTTTTGCCGGATGAATGGATGTCACACACAAGCTTTTGCCGGATGAATGGATGTCACACACAAGCCCTTGCCGGATAAATGAATGTCCCACACAAGCGTCCGGGTGAATGATGTCACACACAAGCATTGCTGGATGAATGGATGTCACACAACACAAGCCTCCGGATGAATGGAATCACACACAAATCTTTGCCGGGATGAATGAAAGCCATTGCTGGATGAATGGATGTCACACACAAGCCTCCGGATGAATGAAAATCACACACAAATCTTTGCCGGATGAATGAATGTCAAACAGACCATTGCCGGATGAATGAATGCCCCACATGCACGCGCAGAGGCATTAGCATCACCAGCGCATCCCCACACATGTGCTGAAATTCCTCATGCCTCCACGCGCCCTCTGCTTGGCGAGCATCTTAATACCTTTTTTTTTTAGTGCTTGCAGAATAAGTGGGCACATGTATATCTACATGCACACGTATATGCACACGTAAGCAGGCCTATTTTATTTTCTATCTGTCTTTGTATCCATCTATATTTCTGTGTTTTTTCTGTTTATATGTCTGACTTTCTATCTCTGTCTTATTTCTGTGTTTGTTTATATGTCTGACTGTCTATCTCTATCTTTCTGTTTATCTATCTATCTATCTGCAAGACTATTTGTTAGTATGGCTACCTATCTGTCCGTCTGTCTGTTTATGTCTCTGTCTATCTATTTGTCTGTCAATCTATTTATCTATCTATATGTGTTTGTATATATACATATAAATGCATATGCACTTATATATACACGCACACACACACACAAACACAAACAAAATACACACACACAACCCACACACAAAAAAACAAAAAACCCATAGAAACATAACACTCACAGACCCACCAACACACTCACAAACGCACAAACAAACAACACTCACCCCCGTCCCCACACACACTTACAAAACAACCCCCCCCAACCCCCCAACCCCCCCCACACCCACCCCACACACGTGTCCGACCCCCCCCCCCCCCCCCGCCCCCCACCCGCCATTAAGGAGAAAAATCAGCCAACGATCGCAGGGAATTAATAACCTTAATGACACGCTATTAGCCGAGCCACGGAGCAAGAGGCTGTCTCTCTATTGCAAAATTGATACTTGCAATTGCAGCTGATGGACTCTGGGGAGATTTTGCATTTGCATATCTCCGCCCCGTTGCAAATTAGTGTTATTATTGCTATTCGCGGGCAGTTGAGAGAGTGAGAGGGAGAGGGGGAGGGGAGGAGGGAGAGGGGGAGGGGGAGAGGGAGAAAGGAGAGGGGGGGAGGAGGAGAGGAAAGGGAGAGAGGGAGAGAGGGAGGGGGGGGGAGAGGGAAGGAGAGAGGGAAGAAGGAGAGGGGAGAGGAGGGAGAAGGGGGAGGGGGGAAAGGGAAGGAGAGGGGGAGGGAAGTACAGGAAGATAGAGGGAGGTAGAGGGGAGAGAGAGAAATAAAGAGGAGAGAAATTGAGAGGAAGGAATAAAGGGAGAGAGAAAAAAAATAAAGAGGGAGAGAGGGAAAAAAATAAAGAAGGGAAGAAGAGGGAGAGAGAAAGACGAAAGGAGAAAGGGAAGAAGACGGAGAGACGGAATAAGAGAGAGAGAGAGAGAGGTAAGATGAATGAGAGAAAAAAAAGGGAAAAGAGAGGGATAAGAAACGGATATTGCGAGTAAGAAAGAGAAGAAGAGGGAGAAAGAGAGAAAGACATAGAAACAGAAGAAAAGAACAGAAGAAAGAAGAAAGAGAAAGAAGAAGAAGGAAGAGAGAGAGGAGTAATAGGCATAAAAAGTGAACGAAAGAGAGAAAGAGAAGAGGGAGAGGGAGAATGAAACACGGGGAAGAACGAAAAAGAAAAATAGAGGAAAAGGGAAAACAATAAAGAGGAAGAATGAGCGAGAGAAGGAAAATTAAAACAAGAAGAAAAGGTGAAAGAGAAAAAAAGAGAAAAAAGAATAAGGAAATGGGGCTAAAGGAGACAAAACATAAGGAATAAAAGTTAATGATGACGATGATAATATGTTTGAAAAATAAGTATAATATCAATTATAGTAATGATTATTATTATAAATTCATAATTCAAATCGATCAGTCAGTCAGTCAAGTCGGTCGGTCAGTCAGTCAGTCAGTCAGTCAGTCGTCAAGTCGTCAGTTCAGTCAGTCATCAGTCATCAGTCGTCAGTCAGTCAGTCAGTCAGTCATTCAGTCAGTCAGTCAGTCAGTTCAGTCAGTCCAGTCAGTCAGTCAGTCAGTCAGTCAGTCAAGTCAATCATCAGTCAAAATACAATCACAGAAATAGATCCCCATCTTACTAATCCACGATGTATTACAAACAAACATCAATTATTTCGTGTTTTTTTTTTTTTTTTTTGTTTTTTGTCAACTATTATTTCTAATGTTTGTTCAGGTTGATTTATATTTAGCTTCAGGTCTTAAAAGTCCATTATTATTGCAAAGGATTATTTTCTATGACTGAATGCACACTCATATTTATATTCATTATTTAGGTTTTAGAAATTGATTTATAAATGTATGAATTATACAAATGCATTATATGTTGATGTTAAGCTTGCAGTCAAAGGAGGAATGGGGGGGGGGGGGGGGGGGTTGGCAATTTGCATAATCGACAAGGGGTGTGTGTGTGTGTGTGTGTGTGTGAGTGTGTGTGTGTGTGTGTGTGTGTGTGTGTGTGTGTGTGTGTGTGTGTGTGTGTGTGTGTGTGTGTGTGTGTGTGTGTGTGTGTGTGTAGGAGAGAGAAAAAGAAAGAAAATAGAGAGAGAGAATATGGAGAGGAAAATAAGAGAGGGTGGGAGGGCGAGAGAGAGAAAGAAAAAGAGAATGAGAAAGAAAATAGAAAGAGGGAAAGAAAAGAGAAAGGGGAAGAAAAAGCGAGAGATAAAGAAAAACGAGAGAGAGAGAGAGTCCCGCTAGAATTGAGAGAGAGAGAGAGAGAGAGAGAGGAAGAGAGAGAGAGAGAGAGAGAGAAGAGAGAGAGAGAGAGAGAGAGAGAGAGAGAGAGAGAGAGGGAGAGAGAGAGAGAGAGAAAGAAGAGAAGAAAGAAAGAAAGAAAGGGAAGGAAGAAAGAAAGAAAGAGAAGAAAGAAAGAAAGAAGAAAGAAAGAAAGAAAGAAAGAAAGAAAGAAAGAGAAGAAGAGAGAGAGAGAGAGAGAGAGAGAGAGAGAGAGAGAGAGAGAGAGAGAGAAGAAAGAAGAGAAAAGAAAGAAAGAGAGAGAGAGGCGGGAGAGGAAGAAAGCCAAAGATAAATCTAAAAAGCTGCTCTTAGCTTAGTGTTTAGATAAATAGAAAATGATAACTGAGAAAGATATTGATGAGGACGATGTCGAAGATGAATTAGAAAAAAAAAAACATTAAAAATACATAATACTTCTTACACCTTCCCTCCACGTCCTCCTCCTCCCCCCTCCCTCCCTCTCCCCTTCCTTCCCTCCACATTTATTTCCCTTCCTCCTCCCCACCCTCCTTTACTTCCCTCGTTTTTCTTTCCTTCCCCTATCTCTCTTCTTTCTCTTCCTTCATTTCCTTCCCTTCGTTTCCCTCCTTTCTTCCTTCTTTTTCTCTCCTTTCTCTTCCTTTCTTCCTCCTTCCCTCCCTCCCTCCTCCCTCCTTCCCTCCCTACCTCCCTCCCTCCTCCCTCCCTCCCTCCTCCCTCCCTCCCTCCCATTCTTTCCTTTCCTTCCTTCCTCCTCCCTCCCTCCTTCCTTCTTTCCTCTCTTCCCTTCCTTTCCCTATCTTCCTCCTTTCTTCCTCCCTCCCTCCATTCTTTCCTTCCCCTCCCTCCCTTCCTCCCTCCTCCCCTTCCTCTCTTCCCTTCCTACCTTCCTCTCTTTCTCCTTTCTTCCCTTCCTCTCCTCCCTTCCCTTCCTACCTTCCCTCCCTCCTCCTTTCTTCCCTTCCTCTCCTCCTATCTTCCTCTCCTCCCTCCCTTCCTTCTCTCCTCTCATTCTTCCCTCCCTCCTTTCCTTCCTTCCTCTCCTCCTATCTTCCTTTCCTCCTCTCTCTAAGCGAAGGAGAGGAGAACGAAGGAGTTTGCTGAGGATTTCGAAGACAAAAATCCTTGAAGGAGGATTTGGGTCGAAGGAGGATTTCTTCCGGAACCGAGACTATTCAGGGAGGGGGGGAGGAGGAGGGGGGAGGTGGTGGTGGAGGAGGGGGTGGAGGGGGTGGAGATGGAGAGGAGGAGGAGGAAAGGAGGGGATGGAGGGGTGGAGGAGGAGGAGGAGGAGGTGGAGGAGGAGGAGGAGAGAGAGGTGGTGGAGGTGGTGGAGGTGGAGGTGGAGGTGGAGGTGGAGGTGGGAGGAGGAGGGGGGTGGAGGAGGTGGAGGGGAGAGTAGGAGGAAGGGGAGGAGGAGGAGGGGGAGGAGGAGGTGGAGGAGGAGGTGGAGGAGGAGGGTGGAGAGGAGGTGGAGGGGAGGGAGGAGGGGGAAGGAGGGGAGGAAGGAGGTGGAGGAGGAGGGGAGGGGAGAGGAGGGGGTGGAGTGGAGAGGAGGAGGAGGTTGGAGGGGAGGGAAGGAAGGAGAGGAGGAGGAGGAAGGAGGTGGAGGGAGGAGGAGGGGAAGGAGGAGAGGGGGTGGAGGTGGTGGTGGGGAGGAGGAGGGGTGGAGGTGGAGGAGGGAGGAAAGGAGGAGGAGGAGGAGGAGGGGGTGGAGGGGAGGGGAGGAGGAGGTGGAAGGGGGGCGGAGATAAGAGGAGAGAGGGTGGTGGAGGGCGTGGAGAGGAACGGAGGAGGAGGGGGAGAAGGAGGGGGAGAGGAAGGGAGGAGGAGGGGGTGGTGGAGGGCGGTGGAGGAGGAGGGAGGAAAGGAAGGAGGGAGGAGGAGGAGGGGAGGGGGGGGCGATGGAGGGGGTGGAAGGGAGAGGAGGGAGGAGGAAGGGGGTTGGAGGGGAGGGAGGCGGGGAGGAGGTGAGAGGAGAGGAGGAGGTGGGAGGAGGGGGTGGGAGGGGAAGGGAAGGAAAGGGAGAAGGGAGGAGGAAGGCGAGGGTTGGAGGGAGGAGGGAGGGGAGGGGAGGAGAAGGGGGGGGTTTTGGAAAAAAAAAAAAAGGGGCGGGGAAGGTGGTGGAAGGTGGAGGAGAGAGGAGAAGGGGGAAGGGGGTGGAGGCAGGGAGAAGGGAGGAGGGGGTGGAGGGGAGAGGAGGGGGGGGGGGGGAAGGTTGGTGTGGAGGGAGAGGGAGGAGGGGGGAGGTGGTGTTGGAGGCGGGGGAGGAGGAGATGGTGGTGGTGGAGTATTTGTGAGGTGGAGGTGGAGAGGAGAGAGAAAGGGGGAGGGGTGAGGGCAGGAGGAAAAGGGAGGAGGGGGTGGAGGGGGCGGAGGGAGGGTGAGGGGGATGGGGTGGGGGGGGGCGAATGGACATGGACAGTGATGCGGTGGGGGCGGGGGGGAGGGGGGGAGAGGAGTTGGGAGGTGGTGGAGGGAGCGAGAGGAGGAGGGGGAGGTGGTGGAGGAGGAGTAAGGGAGGCGGGTGGAGGTGGTGGTGGAGGCGGTGGAGGGGAGAGTAGGAGAAGGTGGAGGGGAGAGGAGGAAGGGGAGGAGGAGGGGGGTAGAGTGAAGAGGGAGGGGAAGAGAAGAAGGAGGAGGTTGAAGAGAAATGGAAAAATGGAGAGGAGGGGGAGGCAGAGGGGAGGGGAGGGAAGAGGAAAGGGGGGGAGGGGGGGGGTTGTTGGGGAGATAGAGAAGTAGAGAGGAAGGGGGGGTGGGAGAAACGAAGGAGGAGAAGGAGGCAAAGGAGGGGGAGGGAAGAAGGAAAGGGAAGGAGAGGAGAGAGGAGAGGAGAGGAGAAAGGAGTGGCACATTGGCCTTGGCAAATGAATAATATTATATGCTTTCACTTTGTTATTTTCCATTTCTTCATTATCATTCGTTTTTCTTTTCCTTTTTCTTCCAAAACACTTCTTCGGCTGCTTTTTTTTCTTTCCTTGTGTTCCCTCATCATCATAATCTCTTATATCCTTTCCGTCCTCCTTCCCTTCTCCTGTCTCTCTCCCTTCCTGCCACCTTCCCTCCGTTCCACCCCCCCTTTCTTCTTTTTTTTCCTTCTTCCTTCTCTTCTTCCTCCCCCCTCCTCCCCCTCACCCCATCCCTCTCATTCCACCCCCCTTCCCCCTCCCTCCATCCCCCCCCCTTTTCTCGTCCGCATTCCACCTTCCTCTTCCAATCCCTCCTATCTACCTCTCTCTCTCCTTCTTTTCCACCCCTCCCTCTCCCTCCCGCTCTCCGTCCTCTTTTCCTTCGTCTCTCCTCTTTCATTCCTCCCTCCCTTTCACTTCTCCCTCCCTTCTTTCCACCCTTCCTCTCCCTCCTCTCACCTCCCCCTCTCCCTCTTCTCCCTCTCTCTCCCTCTTCTTCCCTCCCTCCCCTCCCTCTTCTCACCTCTTCTTTCCCACCTCCCCTCTCCCTCTCTCCCTCTCCTCTCCCACCCGTTTGGCCCCTTCCCTCCCCCCTCCCTCTCCCTCTCCCCTCTCTCTCTCCTCCCTCTCCCAACAAAACAACAATGCAACTTGCAACAAACATCTGCAACAAGTCCCTGGTTCAGGTGCTGGTCAGGGCAAGCAAGCATAGCCATCACTGCACAGCTTTTGCATATCAAGTGGCGGCTCGAAAAACGCTCCCTGCTCACCCTTACTGTCCGGCCTGCCCACCTCGCACCCACTCTTTTGGCCCACTTGCCCACCCGTTCGTCTAATCCTACTTACTTACCCGTTTATCTGATGTTTGTTGTCTTGCACGTTCGTCCAGTCTCACGTACCTACCTGGGTGATGTGATCCACTAGCATACCTGTCTTTTCTGATTGAATTTGCCCACCCGTAAAGTCTAGCCCACTTGCCCACCTTCCTTCTCGCTCACTTGCCCACCTGTGCATCTAGCTCACTTGCCCACCTGTTCATCTAGCTCACTTGCCCACCGTTCATCTAGCTCACTTGCCCACTTCAGCCTCACTGCCCACCTGTTCATCTAGCTGTGTTCATATAGGCTCACTTGCCCACCTGTCCCTCACTGCTTATCCCCACCGTCGATCTAGCTGCCCACTTTTACAGACATGTTCATATAACCCACTTGCTTACTTCGCACTCACTTCTGTATCCCTTTTGCCACCTTGGCACCCACCCCTGTAACCCACTTACCTTACACTCAAGTCTGTAACTTACTTGCCCACTTTACACTCAAGTTTGTAACCCACGTGTCCATTTCAGACTTAAACTGCAACCCACTTACCCACCTTCTAATGAAGTCAGTTAATCTATTTACCCACCTAAGCTGTAGTCGTCTCTTTAACCCACCCGCTGATTCTCTCTCTCTCTCTCTCTCTCTCCCTCCCTCCCTCCCTCCCTCTCCTCCCTCCCTCCTCCCTCCCTCCCTCCCTCTCCCTCTCTCTCTCTCTCTCTCTCTCTCTCTCTCTCTCTCTCTATGTGTGTGCGTGTGTTGTGTGTGTGTGTGTGTGTGTGTGTGTGTGTGTGTGTGTGTGTGTGTGTGTGTGTGTGTGTGTGTGTTGTGTGTGTATGTGTGTGTGTGTGTGGGCGCGCGCGTATGCGTGCGCACGCTTGTGTTAATTCCAGGGATAAATATAACAAATAGGAAAAACGATAGAGAGAGAGAGAGAGAGAGAGAGAGAGAGAGAGAGAGAGAGAGAGAGAGAGAGAGAGAGAGAGAGAGAGAGAGAGAGAGAGAGAGAGAGAGAGAGAGAGAGAGAGAGAGAGAGAGAAGAAATGAATAATAAAGTAAACAAAGATGTGATACTGAATTTAAGTCGAGTCTTTAAATTCCTCACCAGCGGATCAGGTGAAAGTTGCGTAATGCCTGTTCATTATGTGTCAAAGAAAACGGGTGATCTTGAGAGGGCATTCACCCCAGACTATCTTATTTTTTCTCGATTGGTAAAGCACTCAGGCACGCACGGAATGCATGTACTAACAGGAAGTAACTGTTGTATTATCGGAATGACTGAATTATGAAACAGTGGAATTTATATAACTACGTATCTAGTCTAATGTTTTTTGTCGGTCTGTGTGTGAGAATGCACGCGTTTTGAGTGTAAATACACCAAATTATATGTTTATTAATTAGTATAAACAACAATTTGGCGAAATAGGTGTGTTGGGAAGTAAGCAAATAGACAATGAGTAGATTAACCAAGCAGCATAATAGATAGTTTATGTAGATAAATAGCCAAAGATAGAAATTAATATTTTCGAACTGCGCAACAAGTGGTTCAGTTTCTTTTATCAAAACGAGTTTAATAAATCATAATAATTATACTTTTTCTTGTGTGTATTATTATTATTATTATTATTATTATTATTTTTACATATTATTATCATTATTTTTTTGATGCATTCATTTTAAGAATGAAAGAACTTGATTGTCTTAAGGCAATTTATGCATTAATATATTGTCTTGGGTTTTATATACACAAGAAAAACTGAAGAACTTGATCTCGGGTTTTGAGTGACATTTGAAGATTAAGATCGTTTTCCTTTTTAAAATTTTCCTATTTCATTTTCCTTTTAATTTTCCTCTCTCTACCTACTCCCCTAACTTCTCCTCCTTCCCTTCCTCTACCTCCTCCTCACATCCCCCTCCCTTCCTCTTTCTTCTCCTCCATCCCCTTCCCTTCCTCCTCTTCTTCCTCCTCCACATCCCCTTCCCTTCCTCCTCCTCTTCTTCCTCTTCCTCTTCTTCTTTTCTCTCACTTCCTCCCTCCTCCTCCTCCTCCTCCTCCTCCTCCTCCTCTCCTCCTCTCCTCTCCTCCTCCTCCTCCCCTCCCTTCCTCCTCCTCCTCCTCCTCCTCTTCCTTCCTCCTCCTCCTCCTCCTCCTCCTCCTCCTCTCCTTTCCATCCTCTTCCCATGTCCACAAACTTGCAGGTCACAATGCATGACCAGGACATACCTCGGCGACCTGTAAAGGGGTGAGGGGGGGGGGAAGGGGAGGGAGTGAGGGGGAGGGAGAGTGAGAGGGGAAGGGAGGAAGTGAGGGGAAGGAGGGAGTGAGGGGGAAGGGGAGGGAGTGAGGGGGGGTGTGAGGGGAAAAGGGAGAGTGAGGGAGAAGAGGAATGAGGGGGGAGGGGAATGAGGGGGAGGGGGGTGTGATGGGGGGCGGCTTAGCAAACCCTGGGAGACGAACGAGAAATAGATTATGCTAATTTTGCCGCCTCCTTATCGCCTTGCAGTTTCGCATTGTGGTTCGTTTTATTTGCATATGTGATCGATAAAGGGAATTTGGAGAGGGGTGGGTAGGAGGGGGAAGGGGAAGGGGTAGAGGGGAGAATAGGAGATGGGGGAAGAGGAAAAGGAGTGGGAGGAAGGAAGGGGGTGGGGGAAGGAGGTATTGGGAATGGAAGGGGAAGGGGAAGGGAGTGTGGGGGAGGAGGGATTAGGAGTAGGAGGGGGAAGGGGAAGGGGTGGGGGAGGGAGGAGGGATTAGGAATGGGTAGGGAGGGAGAGGGGATGGGGGGAAGAAGGAAAAGAAGGAGTGGGAGGAGGGAGGGAGAGGGGGAAGGAGGGATTAGGATGGGAGGGGAAGGGAGAGGAGAGGGGGAAGGAGGAAAGAGTGATAGGGGGGGAGGGGGAGGGTGGAGGGGGAAGGAGGGATTAGGAGTGGGTAGGGGGAAGGGAGAGAGATGGGGGAAGGAGGAAAAGGAGTGGGTGGGGGAAGGGGGAGGGGGTGGAGGGAAAGGAGGGATTAGGAGTGGGAAGGGGAGGAGGAAAAGAAGTGGGAGGGGGGGGGGGGAGGGGGAGGAGGAAAAGAGTGGTAGGAGGGGGAGGGGGAGGGGTGGAGGGGGGAAGGAGGGATTAGGAGTGGGAGGGGAAGGGGGAGGGGTGGGGGGAAGGAGGAAAAGAAGGAGTGGGAGGGGGAAAGGGGAGGGTGGAGGAAGGAGGGATTAGGTTGTGGGAGCGAAGGAGAGGGGTGGGGGGGAAGGGAGGAAAAGAGTGAGTTGGGAGGGGGCGGGAGAGGGGGTTAGGGGAAAGGAGGATTAGAGTGGGATTGGGAAGGAGGGAAAAAGAAGGAGTGGGAGGGGGAAGGGAGGGGTGGGGGAGGAGGGAGAAGGAGTGGGTAGGGGAAGTAGAGGGATTGGGGGGAAGGATGAAAAGAGCGAGTTGGAGAGGGAAGGGGGAGGTGGTGGGGGAAAGGAGGAAAAGGAGGAGTGGGAGGGGGAAGGGAAGGGGGTGGGGGAAGAGAGGAAAGAGAAATGGGAGGAGTGTTAAAATGAGAGAGAGAGAGAGAGAGAGAGAAGAGGAGAGAGCGATAGGCGAGAGCGAGAGCGAGGAGGCGAGAGCGAGAGCGAGGCTTGAGAGCGATGAGACGAGAGAGCGAGTTGAGAGCGAAGGAGAAAGCAGAGAGAGAGAGAAGAGAGAGAGAGAGAGGAGAGAGAGAGAGAGAGAGGAGAGAGGAGAGAGAGACGAGAGAGAGACGAGAGAGAGAGAGAGAGAGAAGAGAGAGAGAGAATCAAATTATATATTTTTCCACTCGTATTCTCGCTAATCTTCTTTTTCTGATTCTCTAATTCGTCTCCCTCTCTGCTCCCTCTTCCTCTCTTTCTCTCCTCCTCTCCTCCTCTCCTCCTCTCCCTCTCTCATCCGTCCATCAAACAAACAAAAAAAAACAAATTCCTTTTATAAATATTATAATCCAATAATTCAGATGTATAATTTCTCCCTTTTTCACTTAATTAATTGGCCAATTATTACCCGTAATTAGTCCTTCACAACGATCCACTTTCATCGTTATTAGCAATTATCATTATCATCACCTTTATTGCATCTACCGTTTTTATCCTGTTATGTGTTTCCTGTGCATCTTTCTTTTTATTTTTATTTTCTCTCCTTGACTGAAATATGTTAATTGTCACCAACGGATAAGAATAAGAAGAAGGAAAAAAGAAATGAGGATAACACTGAAATGACCCGAAGCATGAGAACGCATCCTGCCACATCCTCACACACTCATGATGAGGGGGTTGGAGTAAGAGGAAGAATGCACCGTGAGAAGAGGAGGAGGAGGAGGAGGAGGAGGAGTGAGGAGGAGGAGGAGGAGGAGGAGGGAGGAGGAGGAAGGAGGAGGGAGGAGGAGGAGGAGGAGGAGGATTGAAGAGGAGGAGGAGGAGGAGGAGGAGAGAGGAGGAGGAGGGGAGGAGGAGGAGGAGGAGGAGGAGGAGGAGAAGGAGGAGGAGAGGAGGAGGAGGAGGAGGATGAGGAGGAGGAGGAGGAGGATGGAAGAAGGAAGGAGGAGGGGAGGAGGAGGAGGAAGAGGAAAGGAGGATGGAGAGAAGTCAAGTCGTCGCTCTTGGAATCCTCTCCCTCCCTCCCCCACTCCCCCCACCCTGCCTCCCCCACTTTCCCCCTCCCCTTTTCCTCCTCCCCCACCTTTAACCCCCCCTCCTTCTCCGTCACTCTTTTTTCCCCTTCCTGGAGACATGACTCATTTCCCCTTAGTGTGATGAGGAAGGAAATGTTTGAGGTTACTCAGCGAGAAGGTTGAGGCTGAGGGAAGAGGAGTAGGACGAGGGGAAGGAGGAGGGAGGGAGGGAGTTTGAGGAGGAGGGAGGGAGGAGGAAGAGGGAAGGGAGGAAGAGGGGAGTAGGAAGGAAAAGGAGGAGGGAGGAGGGAGAGAGGTAGAGGAGGGGACGGAGGAGGGGAGGAGGGGAGGGAGGGAAGGAGAAGGGGAGGAGGAGGAGGAGGGGGAAGGGGAAGAGAAAGAGGAGGGGAGGAGGGGGAGGGGGAAGGGAGGAGGGGGAGAAGGAGGAGGGGAGGAGGACGAGAGGGTAGGGGAGGGATAGAGGATAAAGAGTGATCAGAGGGAGGGAGAGAGGAAAGGGAGAGTGAGAAGGAGGGAGAAAGAGAATAGAGAAGGGAGAGAAAGAGGAAGGAGGGTGGGAAGGATGACGAAACGGATAGTGGGATGGAAAAGGAGAGAAGGAGGGAGAGGGAAACGAAAGGGAGAGAGAGAAGAGAGAAGGAGGGATAGTGGGGGAGGGGGATGGGAAAGAAATGGGAGAGCAAGAGAAGAGGGAGGAGGAAAGGTATGCCATACGCACGCAGTGGTTCGTATTTTAATTAAAGAAAACCATACATACGCACACACTCACTCACTCATCACACACTTCCTCTCAGTCTCTCTCTCATCTCTCTCTCTCTCTCTCTCTCTCTCTCTCTCTCTCTCTCTCTCTCTCTCTCTCTCTCTCTCTCTCTCTCTCTCTCTTCTCTCACTCTCTCACTCTCTCACTCACTCACTCACTCACTCACTCACTCACTCCACTCACCACACCCACCCACCCACCCACCCACCCACCCACCCCACCCACCCACCCACCCACCCACCCACCCCCCCATTCACTCAGTCACTCACTCACTAACTCACTCATTACTTAACACATACGCACACGCTCACTCACTTTCACTCACCTCCCACTCACTCGCTCTCGCATTCACTCACTCACTCACTCACTCACTCACACATACGCACACGCTCACTCATTCACTCACTTTCACTCCCTCTCCCAATCCCTCTCACTCTCCCACTCACTAGCTCTCTCATTCACTCACTCGCTCGCTCACTCACATATACGCACACGCTCACTCACTCACTTTAACTCCCTCTCCAAGTCTCGCTCACTCACACATTCACTGGCGCGTGTTTTGGTAAGCTATTTTAAATAGAGCTGTTCTCATTCTCTGCTCGTATAACCTTTAAGTGTACCCAGTGAACGGTGAAGGAAATTATTAATGTTTCTTGAGCTTAAACTTTTTTTTTGACTTAGTGTTTTTTTTTTCGTTCTGCGCCGCTAATGTTAAAATAAGTATCACAAGAGAGTTTAATATTTTAGGTCGGTTGTGCGTCGGGTCCGTTCATAGAAAACGGAGTCGGAAGGGATGGCTTATTTATTTTATGCCTGTGTGTGTGTGGATTCGTATGTGTGTATTGCTATTGTTTTTTAATTATTGTTGATGTTTTGGTTATGTTGTTGTTATTGTCGCTTTTATATTTTTCATTATTATTATTGTTATTATTGTCATGTGCGCTGGTGCATTGGAAGTTTCCCATGTTTAATGTTGCTTATAATTATTATGGTCCTGCCGTTATTTATATGTATATATATATATATATAATATATATATATATATATATATATATATATATATATATATATATGTATGTGTGTGTGTGTGTGTGGTGTGTGTGTGTGTGTGTGTGTGTGTGTGTGTGTGTGTGTGTGTGTGTGTGTGTGTGTGTGTGTGTGTGTGTGTGTGAGAGAGAAAGAGAGAGAGAGAGAGAGAGACAGACAGACAGACAGACAGACAGACAGACAGACAGACAGACAGACAGACAGACAGACACTACGCCAAACGTTTTAATTACCACTAATACTGATAGTGAAATTGATAACAATAATAATGATAGTGTATAATAAAAGAAACTTAAAACCATAATGATAAAATGACCCATTGTGAAAATCACGAAAGAAAACGGGAATATCCTAAACCGAGGAAGATATTTGTCATAGAAAACGGATGATTTAAATTTTTGATAATGTAAAGCTATCATTTTGCTGATATTAATAACTTGGGCAACGTTCTCCGTGGCGCTAGGATGATAAACTGAATATATTACTAATAGTGACTCGACAATGATAATCACAGCGGCCATTTATGTGAAGATTAATTGGCTATGCTCATTGCTTTGTTATTTTTTAAATCATTTTTCTTTACGTTAAGGTTATCAGTAATGGCGGTCGCACTTTCTTAATTGAAATGAAGTGGAAGAACCATTTTTTTTTATTTTTATTTGAAGAAGCCAAGTTTTTTTTTTTTTTTTTTTTGAAGAACCTAAGTTTATTTTTATTGAAACCAATTTTTTATTTTTTTATTTTGAAGATTCCGTTTTTTTTTTTTTTTTTTTTTTTTTTTTTTTTTTTTTACATACATATGAATTATCTTATTTTACAAAATGCTTCCTTCTTTAATAGAAAAAGTTTTTTTTTTATTTGATTTTACGTCTATATAGAACAGTTCAACACAGACTATCAAGACACCAAAGTCCATTTTCTTCAAGACGGACATCGAGTGAGTTCATTTTCTTGCCCCGAGTCCAACGCTGTCTTGAGAAACAGCTTCTTCCTGAGATAACTTTATAAAGGGCGTTGAGATTCCCTCCTTCGGTTGAGGAGCTGGCAAGGAGTCGATATATTATTTTCTAATTCTTTTTTCTAATCTTTTTTCTTTTCTTGTTTTTTTTGTTTTTTTTCGTTTTCTTTCGATCTCTCGCTCGCTTTTTTTTTTTCGTTTTCTTTCGGTCTCTCGCTCGCGCTTTCTCTCATTTATCATTCCTGTATTTTTGTTGGTCTCTTCTTTGTCTGTTTCTGTCTCTCACTCTCTATCTCTGTTTCTAATTCTTTTTTCTTTTCTTGTTTTTTTTTCGTTTTCTTTCGGTCTCTCGCTCGCGCTTTCTCTCATTTATCATTCCTGTATTTTTGGTGGTCTCTTTTTGTTTCTGTCTCTCACTCTCTATCTCTGTTTCTGTCTTTCTTTGTTTCTCTCTCTCTCTCTCTCTCTCTCTCTCTCTCTCTCTCTCTCTCTCTCTCTCTCTCTCTCTCTCTCTCTCTCTCTCTCTCTCTCTCTCTCTCTCTCTTCTCCCCTCCCTCTCTCTGCCCCCCCTCCCTCCTTCCCCCTCCTCTTTCTCTCCCTACCTCTCCTCATTCCCTCCTCCCCTTCCTCTTCCCCCTCTCCTCCTCTCCCTCCCTCACTTTCCCTTCCCTCCTTTCCCCCTTCCCTTCCTCTCCTCCCCTCCCTCTCCCTCCTCTCTTATGTTTAATGCGCGCGATGAGCATCTCAGCCCACACGCCCCATGCACGCCTCTCGCGGTGCAATTTTCATATGCATTTTGCAACCTTATCGCCCCTGTGCCGTCGGCCGCCCATTGTTGTCGTTATGCGCGGGCGGAGTGGGCGGAGCGGGAGTGCAGGGAGGGAAGGGGGGAGGGAGGAGGGGGGTGGAGGAGGGAGGGGGAGGAGCGGGGGGGGAGGGAGGAGGGGGGTGGAGGGGGAGAGGAGGAGGGGGGATGGGAAAGGAGGTGGAGGCGAATTAGTCACTTATTCATCTCTCATTTTTAAGGGCTATTTGCATTGTCATGCAAGTTTTAAACACACACAACACACAACACTCAGTAATAGTCCATGCATTATATATCTCTAGCAGGGACCTTTTTCTTTATAATTCAGGCGTTGTGTAATTTAATTGTAATATTAAATGGAACCGATGGACTAGAATATTGATTATTGAACATGAGGGTGAGCCGCTGTTCTGTCTTGTTCTTTTTTTCTATTCTTGTTTCCTGGTTTCACTGGGCCCATTTTTCCATTTTTAACTGTCTCCGTCTTTGTCCGTTCAGCGTTTTCGTATTGGTTCCCTGTCACTGTTCTCCCGTCCCATTGTTCATTGCCTCCCTGCGTCACTGTTCTCCTGATAAAACGCCANCTGCGCACGAAGGAACGGCGCAAATCTCGATTGCTATCCAGATGAGCTATGTTCCAACAAATGAAGTTCTGCCTTGTCCAGTGAGCTACATCGAGTGTTTATCGTTTAAAGGGTCTGTCAGGTTTTCAAGCACTGATATCCGATCAGAGACTGCTGCAGTGAACCTTCTTGGACACTCAGTCCCCCAGTCTGTCCAGGTGAAACACCTTAGAATGGCTACTGGAGAAACGGGGGGATTTGAAGTGAACTCACAGGGTTGCTACAACCAATCTATGGTCAGTGGCACAGAATTCGGCACTCCTGGGAGGACTAAGACCTTGTTCATACGAGCGACTTCAGTGTCGCGACTAATAGAAGCGCGATTGCTAGGTCAATGGAAGTGAATAGGAGCACACACACGTAGTGGCTTGTGGCTGGCCTGTGGCGTGACTCGAGATCTCCCACAGCGACTTGAGGTACATGTGCTCAGCAATTTGGTACATGTGTTGCTATGTGGCTGCACACACGACGACAGCCACTGCGTTTTCATGGTGATGGTGTGCCTTAGTGGCTGGAGAGGGTGGGATTCGACCAATGAGAGAGCATCACGTGGAGTGAGGCACAGACAGGCGATAGTAGCTTCCACTTCCCCCGGCCAAGAATGGGGGAGAGACGAGGCAGGCCACTGTAAGTGCCCTGTGTAAACATTCACTCAGTAGTCGCGCTTCTAGCAGTCGGGCATCTAAAATCGCACGTCTGCACAGGGCCTTCACAGCCAACTCATTCACAGCTGGATACTGCATTGAAGATGTCTTGCAGGGGGCATTTGTCTACCACAAATGTGAGTTTGGCATAGAACGCCTCTTTCACATAGAGATTACATACATCAGCAGTAGTGTACACACCGATAAGAGACACAAAGCCAAAAGCATGCTCCAGTCTTAGTGCCATAATCCGCTCATCAACTGGACGAGTATTAGGTGTACCCACCAATACTGATCGTGCCACTGCCAGGTCTTCTCACCTCTGAGAGGGTGGCCACCTCAACTCCCATCTGCTTCAGTTCCCTCAATAGCAGGGATAATCTCTCATCCTGCCTTAAAAACCGGATTTTCCAAGCTCCCACCCGAACAACCCACCTGAGGTTAAACCTCAGGCAATTGCTCCAGGCAGATGCCACCTCAGCCTTGTCTCATATAAAAGTGGGGCCCATCATCTGCCTGTTTCTGAGGGCTTTGCCAGAGTGCAGGCAGGACGAGTAACTCACGTTCTCACGTTCCCTGAGCCCTAGCAGTCGCATTCCCCATGGGATCCCAAAGCCCGTCTCACTTGCTGAGTGGCAGGAACAATTCCCCTCTCCCCAGCATTTTCTTTTATATTACGTACTGATTTTGTCTGGGGGGAGGAGGACTGGCAAGGCCCACCTCACCCAAGCCTCTCCCTTTTAACCCAGGGGGCTAAAGAGCAAGAGTTAGTACAGAACCAAGGTGTGTCCATATGCCAGTATGCCATGACTCAATATCTCTGTGGCATCCTGCTGCTCCGAGATCCCCCACAGTTTAGCTTGGAACCACAATGTGCCCAGTTTCCCATAGATGGCCATGAGGGACCACTGCAGAAGTCTCAATGAAGGAAAGGCTATGAACTGGCTGGGGAGCCTTATGCAGAGCTGCTCCCTTTTTACGATAGGCTAGCCAGCGGTGGCAGCTGTAAACGAAAAGGCGTGCAAGCACTTAAGGGGGCATAAAAAAAAACATATATATATATATATATTATATATATATATATATATATATATATATATATATATATATAGATTGATGCATAGATTTGTAGATAACAGAGAGAGAGAAATAAAATAGATATATTATATGTAAATGGAAATAAATAGATAGACTTACACATATGAAATATATCGCATATGTGTGAGGCTAATATATATATATATATATATATATATATATATATATATATATATATATATATATATATATATATATATATTATATATATATATATATATATATATATATATATAATATATATATATATATATATATATATATATATATATATGCACACACACACACACACATATATATACATTTGTCGAGATCATTATTTATTCGACACTTAAAAGGTGCTCTGTCTCTGATTTGAAAGATGTATGTTCGTCACTGAAACATTTATTTACATATTTTCTTTTTAATGAAGGTATATCAATATAGGAGAATTTAGTGTTACAATAAATAAGAGTAATTCATAATAATCATTTATAAATTGTATTTTTAAATATTTAGCTAGTAATTCATTTGAGGGAAGCAATGAGTTCGTTATTTTGAATTCTCACCAGACGAATTCCAACTCTCTCCCGGTGAACAGGTAAGCTGAGTGCTAGTACTTAAAATCACCTTTTTACCTCATATAATAGATTGCAATGCCTGATAAGTTTATTAACGTAATTGTTAAACCTCTTTGTATCAATTTGTGATAACTGAGATGAATTCTGACTCTCTCCCGGTGAAGAGAGTGGAGAAATGGTGGAGAAACAGCGAGAAGAAACCGCCATAATGCCTTGTTGCTAGGAGACATATTTTGTTATACATGTAGTTTTTTAATGGTCCATAGGTACAGTAATGGAAGTAGTCGCAGGTGAAAGTTCCAGCGGTATCAGTGAATAGATTGAGAAGGTTATTATTTATTAGAGGGAAGTGTAGAGAGGAAAATTATGAAGATGAAAGGAAGGAATGATTAAAGCATGTCCTAGGTAAAATCATGAAAAATACATGGTTAGATTGGGTGTGAGGGTCTCGATTTCGTCTCAAGTATATTTTTTATATTTATTAAAATGTCATTGATTCATAATTAATAGGTAAAGGGAGGGTATGTAGAATTAACCTTAGATATGAATCGCATTATTTGAGAATATTACTTATTTTAATTATCATGTGTACTGCTAAGATTTATAGAATATGCCATTTATTCATGGTTTAGTTATTGAATAAAATATTCAGGATTACAAATGTTTCCATGATCATTACAGTTTGATACACTTAAAAAAGGAACAAATTCATTCCCACCCCACAAGCCTTAAAGACCGTTAGGTTAAGCTACCAAATTGATATCATAATACGTTTTTTTTGGGGTGCTTCCTAATTTCAATCAAAACCCGAATGGTGGCAGCACTACTAACTAGAAAGTCAAGTTAGAAGAACAGATTTAATGGTAAAATAAAAGAGTAAAAATATCAGTTGATGTGGCAACGTGTCACAGCAGAGCCCCATGCTTCTAGAAGCTTGTCGAACAATAGAAATAAAGTAAATGTATATATGAAAAATTATGAACACTACATAATTATATATATATATATATCTATATATATTTATATATATGTTTATATATATATACACATATATGTATATATCCTCTCTCTCTCTCTCTCTCTCTCTCTCTCTCTCTCTCTCTCTCTCTCTCTCTCTATATATATATATATATATATATATATATATATATATATATATATATATATATATATATATATATATATATATATATATATATATATATATATATATATATATATATATATATATATATAATATATATATATATATATATATATAATATATATATATATATATATATATATATATATATATATATATATATATATATATATATATATATTTATACACACACACCACACACACACACACACACACACACACACACACACATATATATATACACACACACAGACACACACACACAACACACCACACACACACACACACACACACACACACACACACACATATATATATATATATATATATATATATATATATATATATATATATATATATATATGCAATGATATATACATATATGTATATGTATATATGTCTATATAAAAACATACACATATACACATATACAATGTTTGGCATACAGCCCCGCCCACATCTAGCTGAACCTACATCCTGCCTATACTTACTCGTATTCATACCGTTAATGACATCATGGTAATGATATCAAACAGGTAATCCGTTTTAAAGTGCTGGTGACCCTCCTTTCGTACATGAAAGTCAAGAGCATGTAAGAGAAGAGAGCAAAAGTGATGGTAAAGTTGAAACGATGAAGAGAAAAAAGAAATGTGAAAATAAAGTAGAGTAAACGTCAAGGGTAAAAGTTAAGGAAGTAGACAGTGGATAAATAAGAAAATATATAAAGAAGGTAACCATAAAAAAAAAAATGGATACATAAAATCCAAACACACACACACATATGTGTGTGCATATGCATATGTACATGTAAATATATATGTATATCAATAAATATGTATGTATATATATACGTATATATATATATATATATATATATATATATATATATATATAATATATATATATAATGTATATATATATATATATATATATATATATATATATATATATATATATATGTTGTGTATATGTTATGTGTGTGTGTGTGTGTGTGGTGTGTGTGTGTGTGTGTGTGTGTGTGTGTGTGTGTGTGTGTGTGTGTGTGTGTGTGTGT
>NW_020868537.1:191704-199483 GCF_003789085.1 Penaeus vannamei
ATAAGACCTCCTTAGTAATAAATAATATGATATTTCTTTCTTTTTAGAGATAATTGCCACAGTTGCTTGATGCTGTTTTTACACCTCAATCCTCGAATCCTTTACTTTGGCAAATTTCGTTCAATCCTGATAAATTTTACAATATTTTTTTTCTTTTTATGTCCATACGTGTAGAGAGGTAAATAGATATACAGATTGAGAGATAGATAGGTATATGGATGTAAGTATATGTACTTAGGTATATTTATGCATGTATATATAGATACATACATACATACATTAGAAGCGATGTATACAAGGACAATGTCTTTGTCATTAGGGAATGTTGTGTTTGGCCAGCATATTCTGGCACTATCATTTATCAATTGATTTGTTTGTTCCATTACACCTTTTAGTGACGGCAACCGAGCCCGCATTAGTCATGCGGCTCCCTTCCTTACCTTCGGTTTGTCTTGCTGCCTCATTTAGTGCTCGGGGTTTATCATTGCTTTTTCATGTTAATTTGTGTTTGGTTCATACACGCATTCGCACGTGCTAACGAATACGTACACAGACACAAACACACACACACACACACACACACACACACACACACACACACACACACACACACACACACACACACACACACACACACACACACACACAGCACACACACACACACACACACACACACACACACACACAGCACACACACACTCTCTCTCTCTCTGAATGGTACACATCACGCACCTGCATATACTCACGAGGTAGTTAGTGAAATACCCCTCCCAACCCCTTCCCTGTACCCCTCGGCCACGGTAACCGAGCGGGCAAAGGCGCCGGATTCGAACGCGCGACCGCATATCCGAATTCGCGGTCGCGGGTTCGAATCCCCAAAAGGGAGCAAAAAATGCTCCCTCTGATTGCAACATTGCCCGGGGCTGAAAGACATGAAAAGCTCCGGGCTTAAAAAAAGCGCCGTTGCAATCAGTTTTGACTTTAGATTATCTTGTGTGCATGAATTATTATAAACTATATATTATGCAAAAAAAAAAAAAAAAAAAATTCTCCGTCGGGAATCGAACCCGGTCTACGATTTTAGAGCGTCGTGCTAACCGTTACATTTTGGGGGATTTCTTTTTAAATATTTCATGAATTAATGTAATCATATATATATATATATAGATAGATAGATAGATAGATAGATAGATAGATAGATAGATAGATATATATATATATATATATATATTATTTATTACATATTATTTTATAATAATATAATATAAATAAAAATATTCATAACCATTGGAGAACAACGAACGTAGAAAAAAAAAAAAAAAATAATAACGCAACCAAAAACATTAGGGCTCGTAAGCTAATTGCGATAACTGTTCCTATGATCTACATTAAAACGTGTCAATTGTTTTCCGTGTTTGCAAATCAGAGTTGAAATCTAATTGGACATTTTATCTTATCATGCTAGCTCATTCCAATCACCATCCAGTATTTTCACCATCATTGTCGGGATATCGTCATATAATCATCTTGGGTGTCACACACACACACACACACACACACACACACACACACACACACACACACACACACACACACACACACACACACACACACACACACACACTATTTTCAGTGTAAGGGTTGGCATACAATAATGTTCAATACATCGTACCCTGTGTGAAAGTACACACACACACACAGATATATGTACGTAACATTGCATATAAAAGTGTAATACAAGTGTTCTCCTAAAAGCTACAATATAATTCTAGTGAAACTTATTAATGATTTGTATGTGTTCTTGATGTAGTGGTTAGCACGGTCGCCTCCTACGCGACAGTCTCGGGTTCGATCCCCGACGGATACTACAAAATTTTTTTTTTTTTTTTTTTTATGCATGAATTTCTGCTGCAGCTCTATCTACTTACTTTCCGTTCCATACATCTTTCTACTCTTGTCTCTTTCTCCGGTGTTTACAATGCGAAGGAGTGTGAATGAATTTGAGTTTGATTTTGCATTTTTTAAATTGTTTGGTTGTTTGCTAGTGTTTATGCGCGTTTTCGTAATTTTGTTAGTCCTCCCATAATCATGTGATTTAATTAGTAATGTGGGAAGCAGAGACTGGATGGAGGAAGAAGAGGACGAATAAGTGTTGAAAAGAAAAAATAAAATCAAGACGGAGTAGGAAAGGTGGAAGGAAGGAAAGAGGCAAAAGAAGTCAATTTTGTTTTACTATCTTGCTAAGTATTATCGTTCCACCTTGCCTACTTCAGATAAGAAATACGATTTTGTGGGAGAGAACCTTTTTTTCAGTAGCTTCATAATTACCGATATATTTTGAAATGTTTGTTGTCCCCGTAGTTCACGGTCATGGAAGGAAGGAATGCTACTTATGATTTGTAATGAAATAAAAATACAAAATAAGCAAACCAGGCAGGACAGCCACCAAGGTGTGGAATACTACTACTAATGCACTGTGACAGCTGGATCCTGTGCTAAGCATACATATTCTGTATTGTCCCGTATGAGATGTAATTCTTGTTTAAATTTCATTTACTTTCTGTTTTTATCAAATGAGATGAATAAGATAAAATATAAGATTTCTTGTTTACATTTCATCTTATTCTCTCTTCCGATGAAATTATTTTTTCAGCCATGTTTGTTATATTGATATCCTATGCTAAGTTATTCATTCGAAGAATTTTAAAGCGAGTATTCTCTCAAACATCTACACAGGTGAGAAAGCGCATGATTTCATAGCGACTTACAGTATATTGATTTATATTTATCTTCGAAAACGTACTGCGAGTGGGTGAAAAATGTTACTTCCACAGAAAATCTATAAGAAATTTATGATAAAAACAAGATTTCATCTACCAGGAATTCGAGTGAACAATTATTACGAAATTAATGTTAATCGTTGACTAAAACTACTTTCAAGTTGATCGTGGCACTAAGTGTGCAACACGCTTCAACGATTAAGGTGAAAACGCTTGATCATTTGAAACATCATTGTCAGGTGTGTGTGTGTGTGTGTGTGTGTGTGTGTGTGTGTGTGTGTGTGTGTGTGTGTGTGTGTGTGTGTGTGTGTGTGCGCGCAAGTGCATACCATTTCTTCAAGCGAAACATTCACAAATGTTTGTCTTCCATAATCTAATCTTAGAAAAGATAAGAAGAAAGATACACATTCTGCATCAGAGATCCAGTGATGGGGATTGATCTGCCGTTTCGTCTCTCGACTTTCTTGTCGCAGGAATAGTTTTAAGTCCTCTCTCTTCGGCTTTCCTTCCTCCGCAGATTTTTTTTTTTTTTTTTCGTTTGTCATTCTTTCTTTCTACCTTCATTATTCCCTTTCCTCTTTTTACTGTCAAAGTAACTTTTTATATATATTGTTTTAGCCTTTCGTCTCTGTGCTGTTGTTTAATTTTAAGCAGCCAAGGAACGTGCTGAAGGGTTATTTTACCTGAGTATTAAAGTGTAAATCAACAAGAATGTAAAGCACAGAGAACACAGCATACTGGCAATAACGATGTAACAGCAAGAAATAACAAGACGAGACCTCACACACCCTTTCTGTCCCCGCTCAATCCTTTGGTTTTTATGTCGCATTTAGTACAAGAAGTAAAAGATGTGCAAGGGATAAGACAATAATAGGAGAAATCTACTAATATGGAATTAAATCCGATAATGTGGAATGTAATCTGCGCAGAGTATATTATTAGCATCCAATCGCATAGTATTTTGGTTGTGAATCGCAAGAATCAGTTCTCAGAAATCAAATAACAATGCTTCAGACCCTCTTTTTTTCCTGACAATAATAAATGATACTAAATATAGTGAGGATTCCGTGGCTGGGATTTCGGTCGGTTCGTTGTCCAACCATAGTTCTTCTCGTTTGTTGACGATATTAAAAACTGTCATCAATGCTGTGGAATTAGTAATATTAACTGTCAGTCAACAAAGCTGGTTTACAAACTTTATAATCGTCACCAAGTGATTTCTTTTCGATTCACCTGAATCTCTTACTCATTTTTTTTTCCTGTCACCTTCCTTCATTACTCTCGATATATCCCTCATTTGTTTGCTCCCATTGGCATTTTCTTTTCCTCCCTTTTCTTATTTCCTTCGTCGCACCAGCGCCGCCTCGTGACAATCGCAGAGAAAACAAGCATTGGCTTTTGGCTTCGAAAATGCCTTGGCTTTTCTGGCGGAAACATCAACACTAAGCGTTGCAAATAATTGTGAATGGACAGTCATTCTACCTATACTTAAGTCTTGCTGCCGTTATGATTATTATTGTTGTTATTTATATCATTACCAATATCATTATTAGGGGCTAAAGCAAAAGGGTAAATATTTTCTCTTCATATTTGGATATTCTTTCAAATAATTTAGAAGTAATTTTGCGTTCAGCCGAGGGCTTTCACAAGATCAAACGAATAGGAAGTTAGTACTGCAAGGGGAGCGAAGCCACATTATTTTCGTTTCCGGTCACAACAAGTTATAAACATGAGCGGAAAATATCTGAGTATGATTTAGCACGAATGATCCTTATTCAGCCACCTGTTAGGAAGATAACATAAGAACTGGCGTCGGGAATGCATGTGACCCCACAGGGAAAGGAAGGATTTTTTCATCGAATGTTAACCCTGACGAAACATTTGAACGCATTGCCTTGGATATCGATCTTATGTAAACACAAAGTTGACTTCCCTAAATCTGAGACTCATATTGAAGTGGCCACGAAATGGTTACGAAGAGAAAGTAGCGAGTTGAAAAGTATCATATGAATTAGAAAAAATGAAGGTGTGCATTTAGAAATTTGAGCAGGAATCATCGGCGATAACTAGATGGTTGTCGAGGAATATGAGATGAGCGAATGCAGTTATATAGACATGATGAGAACATTAAATCAGTGTGATGAATAGAGTAATAGAGGGATTTAATAAAACATAGATATGAAATGAGAGAAATATGTACTTGTGATCGAGGAATATATTAATAACTTATTACTGCTGACTCCTTTAACCAAAACATTCAACAAACAAATTTAAACTTGCAAACTAGAGTGGTAACACCTGTAAGTAAACTTTGATTCAATGGTAATTTCGAAATACGTATTTTAACGGCAATATCGATTTGGAGGTCTGTGAAGAGTATTGATAATGATAATGGTAACAGCAGCAGGCACGCCAACAAAAGAAATACAAAAATGGAAAGGAAAAAAAGCTAGTACTTCATATTTTTCCAGGATTTCTCTTTATCTTAAAACTTAGTTGTACGAGTATGAATGGTAGGTTGATTTTTTTTCTTTTTACTGTATATATTAGGAAAATATTTTTTTGAAGGAGCCAAGAAAGAGGTATTTAAAAAGTTTGGTAACTTTATTTTAATTTTTAAAGATTGGACATATTTCAGTAATGTTAATATATCTTTCTGTGTGAAAGTACACACACATACACACAGGTAGGTAACATTACACAAACAAGTGTAATATGTGTTTAAAAGCTACTATATATTGTTAAATTTATCATTGCTTCATATGTTCCCGTGGTGTAGTGGTTAGCACGGTCGCCTCCTACGCGACAGACTCGGGTTCGATCCCCGACGGATACTAGAAAGCAACAAATTTTATGCATGAATTTGTTTGCAGCTCTTCCTACCTACCTACCGTTCCATATATCTTTCTACTACTGTTTCTGTTCCTTTCTCCGGTGTTTACAATGCGAAGGAGTATGAAGGAATTGGAGCGTTTTATTTATTTATTCATTTTTTTGCTTGAGTCTTTGTATTATGCGCGTTTTCGTAATTTTGCTGTTATTCCTCACATAATCATGTGATTTTATTAGTAATACGAGAAACAAAGAATGGGAGGAGGAAGAAGAGGACGAACAAGAGTTGAAGAGAAATAAATAAAATGAAAAGTAGGAAAGGTGTAAGGAAGGATAGCGGCAAAAGAAGCTTTTTTTTTTTCTTTCTTTTTTTTTGCAGTAGCTTCATAATTACTGGTATATTTTAAAAAGGTTTGTTGCCATTGTATTTCACAGTGTCATAGACAAAACAGAATGAGGGCTTGTTTCTAATAGGAAATTACGGAGGAATCTTGAGTGACCTATCATGAGTTGCACATGGCCCACACGCACATGTAAAAACAAATACATACACAAATAAATGCACAGCAGGGGAAAACTGATTGCAACCTGCTGTGCATTTATTTGTGTATTTCTTTTTACGTGTGCGTGTGGGCCATGTGCAACTCATGATAGGTCACTCAAGATTCCTCCGTATTTTCCTATTAGAAACAAGCATCCTGTTTTGTTCGCCTTTCTCTAAAAGAGCTTATTTTGGCGAGAAATAATTTCGAGGATTATAGTCTGGAACAGCTGTCGAGTATAGAATAGGGTCTTTAACCTGAAGCACTCAGATAGCGCTTATCTCCGCGATAAAAATCAAACAAGAAAAATTTAGAAACGACCTTATAATTGCAAAAATGAGAAAAAAGTGAAAGTAGATATTGTGTCAAAATACGGTAAATATGCGAAAGACTGAAAAATTACGGAATAAATCAATACAAAAAACTGCGTTAATAAAACCGAAAATAAAGCGAAGAAAAGGGAAAACAATGAAGCGTGAAAATGAGATAAAGCGAAATTATAAAATGCATCTAAAGTGCGACAAAAATAAAAGAATGATAATGATAATAAAAACAAGGTTGCAGTCCGTTTCACCCTGCTTTCTATTTATATGTCTATGTGCTTGTATGATGTGATGTGTGCGTGTGGGCCATGTGCATCTCATGGTAAGTCAATAATAACGCTACCATTTTTTCTGTCAAAAACAAGACCTCATTCTATTTTGTTTGGCTTTCACTAAAATAGCTTATTTTGGCGAGAAATATTTGCAGCAGTCGAGTATAGAATACGGGCACTTAGCGCATACCTCAGCCAAGGCAATAGGGTCACTGTTGCAATAAAACTACTCACACTTATAAAAGTCACCTCTCTCAAGTACACGGGTGACGTCGTCCGCAAACATGGCCTCCTCGGCGGAGGCGAGCCGAAGGGTGTGAGGCAATCGGTAAAAAAATCCTGGATCCGGATCACGATCGGGATCACCACCAAAATGTAATGGACTAAAGTATGTAAGGCTAACACACACACACACACACACACACACACACACACACACACACACACACACACACACACACACACACACACACACACACACACACACACACACACACACACAAATCATGACCATTGGAGTTATCCCGCAAACCAACGACCGCACGAACAAATGACAGACAAACAAACGGCCAAAACATCAGATGGCTCGTCAGCTGCCTTGGCCGACGTAAGAACTGCGATAACGAAGTGACTTGAAACTGAAGGGGGACTTTTCTGCGCTTATGATCTAAATCGAGACGTGTCAATTATTTATTTTCCGAGTTTGAAAATCATTCTTATTTGACACTTTTAAAATCATTATCATGGTACTGTTTAATACCATCACCACCCATTATTTTCGTCATTGTCGCATCATCGTCATATAATCATGGGTATCAACACTGGCAAAGAAGTATAAAAATTATTATCATGTTAATCATCATTTTTTTAGTGCTACCATAATAATTTTCATCACTATTATTACAATTATCTTTACTATTGTTATTATAATTTCATTTATATTAATATTATTTTGGTTATTATTATTACTATTACCATTACCACAATACTATTACCTCTATTATCATCATAACTATTATCATATTTTTTA
>NW_020868537.1:201080-206080 GCF_003789085.1 Penaeus vannamei
ACAACGAAAGGGAAACGAAGGGACGTCGGACCGCGAGACTCCCTGTTCCCCTCGACGCCCCTCCCCTTCCCCTACGCCTTCTCTTCCCCAAGCATCCCACCCTCACCTCACGCTCCCTCCCTTCCCCTACCCTCCCCTCCTCCCCCAGAGCGCGCGTCCCCTCCCCTTCCCCCAAGAATCCCTCCCCTCCCCCAAAGCAATCGAATCCCCCTCGCCCTTCATCCCTCCCCTCCCTCCCCACCCTCCCCTTCCCTCCCAAGCATCCCCCTCCCCTCCCCCCCACCCTTCCCTCCCCTTCCCTCGCCCCTCGCCCCCCCTTAATCCCGGGATCGAGGGCGGCCGCACCGAAATCCCGCCGTGAAATCAGTGACTGGGAGTGGGATGCAATCCAGGCAACTACGCTGGGAAAAAGTCCGTATATTCTTCGGATCATTATGCTCGTCTATCCAGGCTGATGCAACTCCGTTACGATTAATCGAAGTGTGATGCTGAAGGAATATCGTACTTCGAGGATACATAAGCTAACTAATGAATTGAAAAATGAATAAATAAATAAACAAACATATATAATATATCCATCTACATCTTCTCTCTTCTTTTTCTCTCTTTCTTCCTTTCTCTTTCTCTTCCTCTCTCTCTTATATATATACATACATAGATAAATAATATATATATATATATATATATATATATTATATATATATATATATATATATATAAACACACACACCACCACACACACACACACACACACACATACAACAAACACACACACAACACACACACCCACCCACAAACACACACACACACATACATACACACAAAAAACAACACACCCACTCATATAAACGAACATCGCTCTGTATCTCAACAAGTAAAAGAGATGATCCTGCACAATCAAAACAAAACCCGCCCTCCAGCCGTCGATTGCGTCACCTCCCCAGCTGTTTTTTTTTTTAAATGGCCGGCGTTTTGGTGTCCGTTTATGCGCCGCTGTAACGATGCATTCCACGCGGAAGCGATGCCGAGTAAGGCCGTTGTAAGGTCGTTGCCAGGCTGGGCCGTTTTATGAAGATTCGCGCTCGAGCAATGCCAGCCGGTGGAAAAGAGGGGAAGAGGGAGGGAAAATGAATAAAAAAAGGAGATGGGAATAAAAGGAAATTTGGAAAAATAAGAAGAGAGAGATAGTGTCAACGTCGAATCAGACAGAAAGAAAACTGCTACATGCGAAGAGAAACACGCACACGAAATAAAACGGGAAATCGGGAAAAAAAGGAGAGAAGACATGGAAAAAAACGGGAATACAAAAAGCGGAGAAACACGAAATACGAAATAAACGGGAAATGGGGAAAAAAGGAGACAGAAAAAAAGGGATACAAAAAACGGAGAAACCGAAATACGAAATAACACGGGAAATCGGAAAAAAAAGGAGGAGACGGAAAAAAGGATAACAGGAAAACGGGAAACACCGGGTGATATCGCAACCGGCTCTCTTCCGCCATAAGAATCCTCGCGGAGCCAGGCTATTTTTCCCCGTCGCCCGAGGGAACTGGCCCCGCGGGGGTTGGGCGCAGATATTTCTTCTCTTTCCGGACGATAATGCCCCTCCCCCCCCCCGTTAATCCACGCCCCCGGTGTTGCTGCAACGCCCACGCGGGTTTGGGATCTTAGGCCGCGCTCTCGTCCGAAGCCCTCGGGCAACGGAGAGATCCTGCTCCTGGTATCAAGCTGAGATCATTGGGACAAAAGTAGGAACTGGTGTGAATGAGAATGGACAATGGAGAGACCTTGCTCGTGGTATCAAGCGACAAGTAGAGAAACTGGTATGAATGAGAATCAAGCCGCGGATCATTGGGAGGATGGCAAATGGCGAAAATGGTATGAATTAGAGGAATGACATCAGCATGGGAGAGACTGTCTCTTGGTACGAAGCGACAAGTAGACGAACTGTCCTATGAACAATGGTGGGACCTGCTCTGGTATCAAGCGAACAATGGTATGAATGAAATGGATCAACGGAGACCGCTCCTGGTGTTCAAGCTTGCGACCATTGCTTTAACAAATGGAGAAAGTGGTATGATTGAAAGAATGAACATCGACACTGTGTCCTGGTATAGCGACAACGGAGAAACGGGGTATGAAATGAGAATGACATCGGATAGACCCTGGCTCGTGGGTATAACCGTGCTCATTGCGACAAAAGTAGAAATTGGTATGAATGAGAAATGGACAATGGAGAGACCTTATTCGGTGTATCAGCGACAAAAGGTAGAATTTAGTATGAATGAGAATGAAACATCGGATTAGACCTGCTCGTGGTATCAAGCGCGATCATTGTGACAAAAGAGAACTGTTATGAATGAGAATGAACAATAGGGGACTCTGCCCCCCTGGTATCAGCGACAAGTGGAGAAACTGGTATGAATGAGAATGAACATCGAGAGACCCCTGCCCTCGTGGTATCAAGCCGCCATCACTGCAACGAAAGCAGAAAACTATTATGCAATCATTGCAACATTTGTAGAAACTGGTATGAATGAGAATGAACAATAGGCACTCTGTCCCTGGTATCAAGCGACATTTGTAGAAACTGGTATGAATGAGAATGAACAGACTTGTTTAAAGGGCTTCGACTGCCTTCACAGTGAATTCCTGATGAAGACGTAGGCGAGAGCGGCCAAATGCGTCTCTTGAGGTGTTAAGATATTCATTAAAGTTCATAGCTTTTTTTATTTCAAGGAGCGAATGGTGGTTCTCTTTCTGCCTTGCTCTTCCTCCATTATCCCACCTTTCCTTATTTACCTCATCATACTCAAAACCCTCTTTCTTTCTTAATATCTTTACCCTTTCTTTCTTTTTTTCCCTCTTTTCAATTTTCTCTCTTTACTCACGTATTCGGTCCCTTTCTTTCATCTCTTCTCCCTTGTTCATTCTTTCTCTCTCTCCTCACGTATGCGGGGTCCCTTTCTTTCATTCTCTTCTCCCTTTTTTTAAATTCTTTTCTCTCTCTCTCTCCCTCACGTATGCGGGTCCCTTTCTTTCCATTCTCCTTCCTCCCTTTTTTAATTCTTTCTCTCGATTGCTCTCTCTCTCTCCTCAACGTATCGGGTCCCCTCTTGATTCTCCTTTTTCATTCTTCTTCTCTCTCTCTCTCCTTTTCCTTCATTCGCGGGGTCCCTTTTTTCATTCTCTTCTCCTTTTTTTAATTCTCTCTCTCTATCTCCTCAAGTATGCGGGGGTCCCATTTCTTTCTTCTCTCTCCTTTTTTAATTCTTTTTCTCTTCTCTCCTCTCTCCCTCACGGTATGCGGGGTCCCCATTCATCCTCCTCTCCCTTCATTCTCCTTTTCCTTCATTCTCTTCTTTTTTTAATTCTTTCTCTCTCTCTCTCCTCACGTATGCGGGGTCCCTTTCTTTCATTCTCTTCTCCCTTTTTTAATTCTTTCTCTCTCTCTCACTCACGTATGCGGGGTCCCCTTCTTTCATTCTCTTCTCTTTATTTTTCATTCTTTCTCTCAATTCTCTAGTCAGCTCACAGTCTGCGGGTCCCTTTTCTTCATTCTTCTTCTCCATTTTTCATTCTTTTCTTACTTTTCTTTCTCCCTTTTTTAATTTCTTTCATTCTCTCTCTCTCTCTCTCTCCCTCAAAAAAGACTGCATGCGGGGACGATCAGCTACTCTCTCGGCGAGGACCACCTCCGCGCCCCTTCACGTCGTGTGTGTGTGTGGCGCCTCGACCTTAGTAAGCCTCCAGCGATCGCAGAACAAGCTACTAGCCTGCAGGCGAGCCACGGGGGGGTGCGCGCCCGAGGACTGCGATCCGCCCCGGTGCCAAGGGGGCGGGCGGACTCGGGGCGCGAGGGAGGGCGCGGCGCCCCGCATCGACGTCACCCGTCGAAATAGGGTCAGTGCCGATAACATCACCACTGGTCTATGTATACATCGCATGCTACAAACGCGTGCGCAACACATATCACATACACATACAGACAGACATATACAGACAGACACAGACAGAACAAGACAGACAGACAACAGATACACACACACCAACAAAACACAAACACACACACAACACAGCACAGCACCGCCCCCTTGAGAAGTCCCCACAACACACACACCGCCACCCCCCCACACACACTAAGCACGCCCCCCTCCAACCACACACGCCATGCCCGCAATCCACCCCACACACGCCCTAATCAACCAACAATTCCCCCCACCCTCCACACCCACTTCCTGTCCGCCTTTCGCGCCCACGCCCACAGCCTCGCAACCGCATTGAATGAATCAGGCACTCGATAAAAGCATGACGATGCGGGGGGGGGGGTGGGGGATGTGCCCGCGGCGGTTGCCTTCCGACAGCAGAGAGCCGGCTGACGGAGGAAGGCCTGCGGAGGAGAGAGGAGAAAGGTGGGTGAAAGGAGATGGGGAAAGGAGATAAGGAGAAGGAGGGAAGAAGGGAAAGGAAAAGGCAGGAATGAGAAAGGGGAGGAAGGGGGGAAAGGAGGAATGGAAGAAGGGAAGGAAGGGAAAGGAAGGAGGAACGAGAGGAGGGAAGGTGGGGAAAGGGGAGGAATGGTGGAAAAAAGGGAAGGAGGAGGAGAAGGAGGAAGGTGGAAAGGGAAGGAATAGAAAAGGAAAAAAAGCGAGAGAGGGAAGGTGGGAAAAGGGGAAAGGAATGAAGAAGGGAAGAAGGGGGAAAAGAAGAGCGAAGACGGGAAGGAAAGATGGAGGGAGGCTGATATAATCCGCGCCACAACACTCCTTGCGGGGTTGTGTGTGTGGGGGGGCGACGGCGTGGCAAGCCTCCCTCCCTAGAATGTACGGCGTAAGGCCTTGGCGCGTTTCAGTGTTCCTCGGGTTACAGCGCCGTCAGCACCGCTCGAACTGACGTCCCCCCCCCCCCCCTCCCTTCCCTCTTCCCCTCGCCTCCCCCTCCCCCTCCCCCCAAAAACACGTACCGAGTGATAAGTCCGATGCCATGTTCAACGCGGGAGA
>NW_020868537.1:246603-252260 GCF_003789085.1 Penaeus vannamei
ATTTACATATCTATGTAATATATGTGTGTATTTTTGTTCATGCATATATATGTCTATGATATAGATAGATATGCATATAGGCATGTATATATTTTGGATATGTATATGTTTATATATATACATATATATATACATATATATATATATAATATAAATATATATATATATATACACATATGATTATACATGTTATATATAGTATATATTATATATATATATATATAATATACATATATATATATACACATATGATTATACATGTTATATAATATATATATATATATATATATATATATATATATATATATATATATATATATATCACATATATTATACATGTGTATATATGTATATATAAATACATGTGTCTATACATGTATATATACATGTGTATATACATATGTATATACATTATATATATTATATATATATATAATATTATATATATAATATATATATATACATGTGTGTGGTGTGTGTGTGTGTGTGTGTGTGTGTGTGTGTGTGTGTGTTGTGTGTGTGTGTGTGTGTGTGGTGTTGTGTGTTTGTGTGTGTTGTGTGTGTGTTGTATATATTTATATTTATGTATATATAAATGTATATATTTATATATATATATATTATATATGCATGTATATATATCAGTAGATACATATGGTTATATATACCTATATACATGTGTATATATCTACATACATATTTATATACATGTGTATGAATGTTTATACAAATTTAGATATACACATCATATATATATATATATAATTATATATATATATATAATATTAATCTATGTATATATAGATATGTATTTATATGTATATACATATCTATATAATATATGTGTGTTTCTGTATGTGTTATGCATTATAATATATGTATAGGGTATGTATATAATATATTTGTATACTATGTATTTATGTATATAAATATATATTTGTATATGTTGTTTATATGTATATAAATATGTATCTACAAATACGTTCATGTAGATATTTATGTATATATATGATTATACATTTGTATGTATATATATATATATATATATATAATATATATATATATATAATATATATATATATGTGTATATTTATATAGGTATGTATATTTTTATATGTATGCATATTTATGTGTATATATATTTTTTTTGGTTATATATATGTAAATGAATATTGATATATAACAGAGAGAGAGAGAAAGAGAAAGAGGGGGGAGGGAAGGAGTGGGCTAAGAAGAGGGGAGAGAGATATAGAGAGAAGAGAGAGTGATTGATAAGTAAATAAAGAAAAATGTATTTATGTATATTTGAAAGAGAAGTATACCACATCATGCTATGATGTGTAATATTATTGGAGGGTAACAGTTTTATTCTTTATCATAGTTATTTAGGAAAGACTTGAAGAGGTCATAAATGAAAAGAACTGATATACCTATAAAGTTCATTCAGAGAAGCATGACTAACAACAGGAGGCATCCATATGATTCATTTAGAGTAGTGGTTCTTAATATTTTTGGTTTTAAAATTCCAAGGGGGGATGGGAGGCCTTGGGAAAGGCACAGATTTCTCTAATTATATTCATTGTTCCTTTAACAAGGACATGGTCAAATATTGAGAAGACAAATTCATCCTGAATAGAAATGTGGAATGATGTATTTTCTGGTGTATATGCCCAATATCATGATTATTCTAATTTTCTACTTGTGTTCATTGGCAAGTAGAAAAGAGATGGGAGGTGACAACAAATTGATTGGTTCAGTGAGACAAAGGAGTTCCAAGGCATTAGGGGAATGGGAATGATGCTGTTGGTAGGGTCTGTATATGCTGTCTATTGAGAGAATTCTTATTTTAAACTTCCACTTTTTTATTATATTCATTCAAGAAGAGAATTTGCAGGGATAAAACCAGGACATAGTTTATATGATTGACCTATTGAGATTTAGTAGCACAAAGTGGAGGAATTGCTGGGTTTAGGGAGTTGTAGTTTGAATACAGTTGCTAAACAGTACTAGCATTATTTCTTTATATTCTCTACCTTCCACTGATTTTGGGTCGGAATGGCAAAAAATGAGTTTGGTCAATTTCATATTCGTATACAAGTGTAGAATTACCCATGTGAATATGTACTCCCACAACAAAAAATTTAGGCAGCATATGAGGCAAGAACCCCGAGTCTAAATGCCGCTGTGTCAGCGATTTTAACCCTCCTGCAGTCTTGCTTTACAAGAGCAAATATGATTCATTGTATTATGACAATACATATTGAAATTGATTACAGGAGGATAAGTGTCTTATTATAACAGTTTTCTTCCAAAAGTCAAAGATTTTTGCGATATGAAAAAACGAAGAAAAAGAACTCTCGAAACTTTTTCAGATTTCTTTACCTTAATGTGAAGTAGAATATTCGATTTTTGATATTAATCTTACAAGTATATGTTTAGGGTTCGATGATAATACATGAAGAATTACAAGTCTGTATCTCCAAGAATAAACTTGTTGTGAATAGATAATTACACAAGCTGGGCACTAACCCGCATCAACAGCTGTCCCAGAGAGACCCAGCCAACAGAGTTGGCCACCACATTAGACTTTCTGATCGCAGTATTTTGTTTGCAATGTCATTTGAAACTGAATAATCAGTTAAGCGTTCTTCATTATAAAACCTATTTTATGAAAAAAGTAATGTGAAGACAGTGTAGGATATAATTTATTTGTGTAAGCTCTTAAGATAGGCCTACGAATATAAGCAATTTGTATTTCAAAATAGTTTTGATATCAAATTTTTGTAATGGTAATTTCTAACGAACAATAAACTCATTTTTCCTGCATAACAATTACTCCATTTGTGACTTCATGTTTATCACTTAAATTTGAGGCAGAGTCATGTAGTTAGATGATGCAGAAGAAGAGTAGACTGGAACATGTGTATATATGTATTTACGTGTGCAAGTACAATGTACCTTGACAGTAATTTAAGTACATATATATATGTAAACGAATGTACACTCATGAAAACATTGAGGAAAGAGAAATAAAAATCAGAAATGTCTGATTTATATAATGGTCTTGTTATCTTAGGTCTGCATTTGCCCCTTTTCACAGGAGTCATTTGTTTGTTTCTGTAACATGGATACTAATGATCATATCTTTATGCAACAAAGTGCATTTGAAAGAGAGATGATTATAGGTTTTAATGATAAAAAAAATTATCAAAAATGAACTTCAAATATAAGCATTTTGTAATATTTATTTATTTATTTATTTCTTTTTTTTTTTTTACGAGCTTTGGTTGATCCCTAATCCCAGAGTTCTCAGCTGATAAATTTTTTTAATGTAGCTTTGTAAACTTTTTAAAATGCACATTCAAGTACACTGGCTCTTTGAATTTTATTTTTTATTTTATTATTATTATTTTTTTTTTACTAATATAATAATAAAAAAATTTAAATGATTTTTTCCTCCTGAGGAAACTAAATCGAATTTTCCAAAAAGCTTACATAGTTGTTTTTTGTGTGTGTGTGTGGGGGGGGGGGGGGAGAGAAAAAATGATGGGCTTCATGACTAAATCCCCATACTACAAGATAAGAACTACATTTACTGCAGCAACCCTTTATGATAAAACATGACCAGCCAGGTCTTCTGTAGCATTAAAAATCTGTAGGAAACATGTCCCCCCAAGCCAAGGAGGTATATAAGGACTGACTTGGCATTTAGCACACTAACAAGGTCAGCATATCCAAGGAGTTACGGAGAAGGGGGAGAAAGAGAGAGAGACAGGGGGAGAAGGGGGGAGAGAGAGACAGAGACAGGGAGGGAGAAGGAGGAGAGAGAAGAGACAGAGAGAGGGAGGGAGAAGGGGATGGAGGGAGAAAGAAGGGGAGAGAAGACAGAGAGAAGGGGGAGAGAGATAGAGGGAAGGAAAGAATGGGAAAGAGAGAGAGACAGGGAGGAAGAAGGGGGAGAGAGAGGGAGGGAAGAGAAGAGAGAGAGGGAGAGAGGAGAGGAAAAGAGGAGAGAGAAAGGGAGAGGGGAGGGAAAAGGGGAAAGAGAGAAAGGGAGAGAGGGAGGGAAAAGGAGAAAGAGAGAAAGGGAGAGAGGGAGGGAAAAGGGGAGAGAGAAAGGGAGAGAGGGAGGAAAAGGGGAAAGAGAGAAAGGGAGAGAGGAGGGAAAGGGGAAAGAGAGAAAGGGAGAGAGGGAGGGAGGGGAAAAGGGGAGGGGAAGAAGAGAGGAAAGAGAGAGGAGAGAGGGAGGGAAAAGGGGAAAGAGAGAAAGGGAGAGAGGGAGGGAAAAGGGGAAGGAGAGAAAGGGAGAGAGGGAGGGAAAAGGGGAAAGAGAGAAAGGGAGACAGGGAGGGAAAAGGGGAAAGAGAGAGAGAGAGAGAGAGAGAGAGAGAGAGAAAGAAAGAAAAAAAAGAAAGAAAGAGAAAGAAATAAAGAAAGAAAAAGAAAGAAAGAAAGAAAGAAAGAAAGAAAGAAAGAAAGAAAGATAAGAAAGAAAAGAAAGAAAAGAAATTGATATATATATAGAAGAGAGAGAAAGAGATTATATATATATAATAGAGAGAGAGAGAGAGAAGGAGAGAGTAAGAGAGAGAGTAAGAGAGAGAGAAGGAGAGAGTAAGAGAGAGAGAAGGAGAGAGTAAGAGAGAGAGAAGGAGAGAGTAAGAGAGAGAGAAGGAGAGAGTAAGAGAGAGAGAAGGAGAGAGTAAGAGAGAGAGAAGGAGAGAGAGAAGGAGAGAGTAAGAGAGAGAGAAGGAGAGAGTAAGAGAGAGAGGAGAGAGTAAGAGAGAGAGAAGGAGAGAGTAAGAGAGAGAGAAGGAGAGAGTAAGAGAGAGAGAAGGAGAGAGTAGAGAGAGAGAAGGAGAGAGTAAGAGAGAGAGAAGGAGAGAGTAAGAGAGAGAGAAGGAGAGAGTAAGAGAGAGAAGAAGAGTAAGAGAGAGAGAAGGAGAGAGTAAGAGAGAGAGAAGGAGAAGATAAGAGAGAGAGAAGGAGAGAGTAAGAGAGAGAGAAGGAAGAGAGTAAGAGAGAGAGAAGGAGAGAGTAAGAGAGAGAGAATGAGAGAGTAAGAGAGAGAGAATGAGAGAGAGAGAGAGAATGAGAAGGAGAGAGAGAGAGAATGAGAAGGAGAGAGAGAGAGAATGAGAAGGAGAGAGAGAGAGAGAATGAGAAGGAGAGAGAGAGAGAGAATGAGAAGGAGAGAGAGAGAGAATGAGAAGGAGAGAGAGAGAGAATGAGAAGGAGAGAGAGAGAGAATGAGAAGGAGAGAGAGAGAGAATGAGAAGGAGAGAGAGAGAGAATGAGAAGGAGAGAGAGAGAGAATGAGAAGGAGAGAGAGAGAGAGAGATGAGAAGGAGAAGAGAGAGAAGAATGAGAAGGAGAGAGAGAGAGAGGGAGAAGGAGAGAGAGAGAGAGGGAGAAGGAGAGAGAGAGAGAGGGAGAAGGAGAGAGAGAGAGAGAGAGAGAGAGAGAAGAGAGAGAGAAGAGAGAGAGAGAGGGAGAGAGAGAAAGAGAGAGAGGGAGAGAGAGAAAGAGAGAGAGGGAGAGGGAGAGAGGGAGAGAGAGAGAGGCGAGAGAGAGAGAGGGAGTAGAGAGAGAGGGAGAGAGAGAGAGGGAGAGAGAGAGAGAGGAGAGAGAGAGAGGGAGAGAGAGAGAGAGAAGAG
>NW_020868537.1:254485-264485 GCF_003789085.1 Penaeus vannamei
CTCCTCCTCTCTCTCCCTCCTCTCCTTTCTCTCCTTCTCTCTCTCTCCTTCCTCTCTCTCCTCCCCTCCTCTCGCTCTCTCTTTCTCTCTCCCTCTCCTTCTCTCTCTCTCTCCTCTTCTCTCCTTCATCTCTCTCTCTCTCTCTCCTCTCTCTCCCTCCTCTCTCTCTCTCTCCTTCTCCTCTCTCCCTCTCTCTCCTCTCTCCCTTCTCCTCCTCTCCCTCCCCGCTCTCCTCCCTCCCTCTCTCTCTCTCCTCTCTCTCTCTCTCCCTCCTCCGTCTCTTCCCTCCCTCTCCTCTCTCTCCCTATCCCTCTCTCTCCTCCCTCCCTCCCTCCTTCCTCCCTCCCTCCCTCCCTCCCCCCCCCCCTCTCTCTCTCTCTCCCTCCCTCTCTCTCTCTCTCTCTCTCTCTCTCTCTCTCTCTCTCTCTCTCTCTCTCTCTCTCTCTCTCTCTCTCTCTCTCTCTCTTTTCTATTTCTCATAACTGAAAAGAAAACAACTACTGCAAAAATCTCCACTGTCCTTTCAATCAGTTCTATCATACAGTAATGAGAGAGTTGTATGTACTTTTTCGGTATGCTATATTTTGTTTATTATGTGCAGATGAATTCATTTTGTAAATAATTAAACACATGGGAATGCACTCAGAATTTTGTAATTAAGCTCAGAGGTAAATCCACTTTCTGTAATATCTCACATGTAATCCACTGACTGTATCTGACTGTATTTCAGGGGAAACTGTTAATTTGTACTTGTTACTCATGTTATGCTGATTTCATTATGTCTAGGGCAATTTCATGTAAACTTATTTAAAAAGCTCTTACATGCCATTTCTCCATATCTGTAAAGTGGAAGAGATAGAAAATATGCACATTTGAATACTTTTTTTTCTCACTTCCTCCCTCCAATCATTCATGGAGGTTTGCTGGGAAAGTGATGAAAGTATTATTAGAAAACTTGCCTCTGTAGTTATTTCATCACTTGTGAATGTATTACTCACATGGGCTAGCATGTGAATTTTTATCTTGTCTAATAAGACCTACAAAAATAATAATAACATGAATTGTTATTTGAATTATCTTCTTTATACTAAGGCATTAATATGCGCCATATCAATGCCTGAATCTATCCACTGTATTTAGACTAGCACGAATGTAGCCTCGGATATTCAGGAAATTGTCATGTAATTGTTTGCTGAAACGCATTTATATGAACTGATCTGTACTTCATATATGATTGTGTTTAAATGTAATTGCTAAGGCATTTCAGCCTTAAGTAATTATAACAGTCATCTCCCCAAAAACTGAAAAATGAAAATTCGGTTAGATCATCACAATATGAAAGGTAGTGTTATCTATAAATAAAGTCTTTGTTATTTTATGATGAGCATCAAGGGGTATATATTCTTAAACAAGTAAATAAATTTTGCACAATTTTTTTTAGGAGAGCAAAAATATTATTCTCAAGTGTTGCACTTACTGTTTTTTCATTTGCCTAAAAAACATACACTTACACACAGAGAAACTTTATTTTACTTTTCTAACCAGTATTATGAGAAACAATTTTTTAGTCTTTAGAATTCCCTGCTGTATTGGTCTCTGTGAGTGATATCAAGAGTAAACTGTTCAAATTCCATAATCGTGCAATTAGATACTGAGGCACAAAGCATCAAACAATCACATTTTTTTCTAAGTCTCACTAGTCTTGGCAGATTGCCATCTTCGATATTCCATCTGTTTGATCTTTCTCTTGTTTTTCAAGAGCACTCCTGTAGAAATCTATTATGCTCAAATTTTGGTAGCTACACATAGATATTTGTGTAAGATGAAAAATATTTATATTAACCTAAGTATATCCCAAGCATTTGGCAACACCTAATTCTTTGCCAACTGCAAACCTAAAAGTAATTTCTTTTTTGTTAATAATGAAAATGTAATTAACATTCATCAATGTATATAAAAATCTATCTCTTGGCATTTGCCATGTGAAATTGTCAAATAATTATATCTTTAATAAATTTATTGAATCTATTGTGCATTACATTTTATTGCATCCACAAATAGTATAAGATTATATGAGTAATCCTGTTATCATATATAAAATAAAATAAGATACTGGAGAGACACTTTGTATTACTGATGAACAGAAATGAGGAACACACAGCTATTGTCATTCCACAAACAGTTTGACATATGTGTAAGATAATAGTCACGAACACGAATGTAAAACAATTTTAATGGCAATCAACAAAAGATGTTAAGAATTGCCATACCGTATTCAACCAATTACAATGCCATACATTACGTATAATGATGTCAATGTGACTGCAAGTGAACAATCTTCATAGATTGACACAGAAGAGTGTGTGTGTGTGTGTGTGTGTGTGTTGTGTGTGTGTGTGGTGTGTGTGTGTGTGTGTGTGTGTGTGTGTGTGTGTGTGTGTGTGTGTTGTGTTGTGTGTGTGTGTGTGTGTGTGTGTGTGTTGTGTGTGTGTGTGTGGTGTGTGTGTGTGTGTGTGTGTGTGTGTGTGTGTTGGGTGTGTGTAATATATATATATATATATATTATATATATATATATATATATATATATATATATATGTATATATATTATATATATATATATACATATATATATATATATATATATATATATATATATATAATGTGTGTGTGTGCGTGTGCGTGCGTGCGTGGTGTGTGTGTGTGCGTGTGCGTGTGCGTGCGTGCGTGCGTGCGTGTGTGTGTGTGTGTGTGTGTGTGTGTGTGTGTGTGTGTGTGTGTGTGTGTGTGTGTGTGTGTGTGTGTGTGTGTGTGTGTGTGTGTGTGTGTATGTGTGTATGTGTGTATGTGTGTGTGTGTGTGTGTGTGTGTGTGTGTGTGTGTGTGTGTGTGTGTGTGTGTGTGTGTGTGTGTGTGTGTGTATTCTCAAGAACTGCGCCAAGGACACATTCGTGTTATATTATGCTTGTGTGTGTCTTTTTTATAGTCGCAGTAGCATGTAATTATTATCGAAATATTTGTCGTCTTGGAACATTATTATGTGGCAATCTTTAAATGTTTATTGTTCGACTATGGCTCTCAGCGATATATGGGGGAAACTATTGCAAGGAGTATGAACTCTCAGAGGGGGCGCAGACAATAGAAAAGCTTTTGACCCATCTGCCCAATCCCTTTTAAACCTAAAACACACCTGAAAAGACATGCATCGGTTTAGAGTGTGCAATAAATTACTAAGATGACTCTCAGTATACCAGTTTAAAAGGACCGCCTCCCATTAACGACTTCCTGCGTGTTTTACTAAAATTCAGATGAAGAAAGGTCGCCGTAACTGCAAGTATTGCTAAATTCTTTTCCATTCTCGCCACGAGATTTTCCAAGTGAGAGGGCTTTCCAGTAGCCTTTAATTGCTTCGTTTCAACGTCTGCATGCGTTTGAAACTTGGATGGAGATATTTTCTTATAATGTCTTCTGTGATTAGCTGTCATAGGCCTATTCCTGGGCTTTCATCCTTTTTAGTCTTTGCACTTGTTTTGGTTTTGCCTAAGCACTGGTTTTCAGTCTAGGGTTATGGAGCGGTTCGCAAAAGGGTATGCGCTTGCTAGGTCTATACCTTAAAAGTAGGTTTATTTGTAAGTACAGTTGTAAATCTGTGCGATAAAAGTTCATGCTCTCTAGTCTGAATAGCAGGAAAAGAGCCAGACAATGTTTATGTTTATGTTATCTATCATGCGACTTATTCCTCCTTCGACAATACTGCACGTTGGTAAATACGTCAGATTTAACATATTTGACAATGTCTTGATAGAGGATACATATATACATGAGACTCGGAAAGACACAGCTGAGCATTGTGATGCCATACCATACCACGGCAAAGAGCGTCATGCGCTCTGAAAATGGAACAAGATGTATGGCTCGTTTGTAATATTTGCGAGGGGCCCGACGCCGCATACTAATGGGCGTCTACATGCACAGAAATAACGCATCTATCTATCTGTGTGTGTGTGTGTGTGTGTGTGTGTGTGTGTGTGTGTGTGTGTGTGTGTGTGTGTGTGTGTGTGTGTGTGTGTGTGTGTGGTGTGTGTGTGTGTCATATATTTGTGTGTATGTATACACACATATATATGTGCACACACACACAGACATATGTGTGTGTGTATATAGGCAGATATATAGAGATAGTGACGCATTTACTTGTTTGTCTATCTGCGTCCATATGTATGAATATTCATGTAGTACTGGCTGAAACCCATACTGGATGAGGCAGGACTGAGGCGGTTAGGAGGCCACACTGTCAAGTCAATCAAGTTCAGCAAAAGATTATCATATCCAGATAGCGGATAATGTTTTGAACTTTGTCTCATGTACTAGTTTGACATAGCTTTCCATGTATCTGTTTTCAACATAAACATGAGAGTATGTTTTTGCTCTCGTAAACTTAAATATATATATATATATATATATATATATATATATATATATATATATATATATATATATATATATATATATCACTGTATGAGAATGATAATATCACATAATGCGTTCTTCATGTTGCATAGAAAGGTGTAAAAACTATTGACTTGTTTGTCACGGCAATTCATGAAACAAACTGGGTCGTGAAGAAAAAGTTGCTAAACACTTGTTGTACGGACTATCAGTCTAGTGACTGCGTTGAACGTGACCGCTCTTCAGGCACAGTAAGTGAAGATAACTCCAATAGACAACTTTGGACGTTCATGAACGTTGGGTATTAAAGATTCTTTAAATGGAAAATACAGATATCCTAAAACTAGCATTCGCTGTGTTAGATGTTGACAATCCCACCTGCCTCTCAGTGGTATAAGTTTGCCTTGGTCCTTGATCACAAAAGGTCCATGTATACTGGGAGGTTTGAAATTACGGATTCCCAAAAGTAAACACGACTTTGGTGTTTGTGGGTCAAGTCTGAATAATTTTAGAAAAGTTACTGGTAAGAGAAATTTTAAGAACACTGATATGAAGAATCTTATGAGCCTGTGCCTGTGTCTCGATACAATCATTTTAAAGCATGCTCGTGGAGACCTTAAGATAGACAATGGTTATCTCGTAATTTCTGGCATTTTTTCTGCACTCACAGCCTGTAAGGCAGTAGTTCTTAACCTATTTATTACCAAGCCTCCTGTGGGATTTTATCATATTTCTCAGTATTTAACAAGAGAGGAATTCCTGCTTTTTCTCAAGGGCTCGCGCTCCCTTTGAAATTACTAAAGCCCTCTTAGGGGGGACACCTCCCAGGCTAAAAATCACTGCTCTAAGGGATCTCTGGACCTTCTAAAGCAGAAGGCATGTCGTTGGAGTGCATACGAGTGTATATAAGGGTGGGTCGATTTTGAATCGGGTTTCTGCGAGATAGATAAATTTGTTTATAAGAAAGCTGAATCACAATTTTGCTGACTTTCATTAGGCAAACTTTATGATATATCTTATTGTGATATTGATATCACACACACACATATATATGTGTGCGTGTGTGTATGAAGATACAAACACAAAATTAAGTATTTGTCATGTAAAACCTTTTAGGACACCTAAAAGGTCGGTGGTAAGCATTGTGGCATTCCTCGGTGTCAAAGGTCAGAAATCGATTGAATAGACCGATATGGTCCGGAAAACTGAATTTAATTGCGTGATGCGAGCTCATTTAATGTTTGTTTTTACTATAATTGTCGCTATCATCTTTATTATCCCCCACACTCTCAAATTTTACATTATCCCTCAGTGCTATGAATATCATATACATGAGCCGCTCGGAGAGGCAGCCGTATGTTCTTATTCAAATAACTGATGCCTTGACTCCTGTAGCTAGTGGTTCCGTCTCGTACTCGGTGAGGGTGACAAAAATACTTTGCGCGTTTTGGCCAACGTGGAAGCAAGGTTAATAGAAAGATGCTGAAGCGACGTGATCACAATGAACCTGATAATGACAGTTTTTTTTTATTTGTGTATGAACATCTCCGGGGTTACACAGGTAGCATAAATCAGAAAGTGATATTGTCCATGTAAACGAGACTGAAGATGAAAGGTGCCAACCCTCATACTGTGAACAGTTGATAATGTAAGAGATTATCTCTAGCACTGCTGTGAAATAAAATGTAAGGTTGACTATTATTAGAACAGTGGCCAGTCTACATACTGTGGGTAGCTTGAAATAAAAAATTCAGATATTAACAATAAAGTATATTTATGGTAATGAAAGTGAAGTAGGGCGATAATACTTATTTACTTATATCAATTTTCATCATAGACACCAGGTACTGCATGTAAAGGGACAGAAAGAATTCTCATCCGAGGTCGGCGGTTCACGCCTGCCCAGGCGTGAGAAGTTGCAATTGATGCCCGGAGGTTACCGCAGTGGTTAGGCACCACGGTGGGTAAGGAAGTTCTGTCCCGTCGGCACTAGCTGACACACGTTTACTGAGTCACTATTTGTCGACAATGGCTCCCCTCATTGCCCGCCCGGACAAAGCTCAGCTTCGCACACCGGACTTTGTCTTATCAGAAATAAATTTTGAAGTAGAAAACTTGAGGAAATTAGTGGATGTCTTGTAGGGAAGTGACCATACCTGCTCCCGCTGAAAGAGAAATCAACAACTCAGACCTAGAAAGAGCCCTATTGAAGGCACCGAATTTGATCTCCCTTGTCAGTCACAGAATGAGAACAGATGCACTGCCACTAGAACCTCCAATAAGTGTTTGGACAGAAAGACAAGCATCTCTACACACAGGCTAATGTATTGTAAAACATAAATAGATAAAATAAAAAATGTTAGGACTAGCTCTATATCTATCTATAATATTTATCTATATATACTGAATTGTACATATCCACATTAATGAATATGGATGGAACAGTAAACTCTCAACGTTTAAAGACATGCTTAATCCACGGGTACATTTAACTCGGTCTTTATTGGTCCTTTTTATATTAATAACCGTGCTTCATTCGTACGCACACACACACGCGCACACATTCATATAATTGTGTATGTCTGTGTGTATTCTTTGTAGTGTGTATGTATAGACCGATTCGGTAACGCCTAACAACCGCCCCTAGGAACGAGCACTTGGTGAAAACAAACCCTCGTTCCTTCGAAAAATCGCTGCGCTTTGCATATAGAGTCGCTGATTTGTTTTAGAATTTCGTTTCTTTGCGTGAAAATGCCAAGGAACTGTGTTGTCGTTGGTTGTTCGAACCACAACATGATGGGAAAGAAAGGTTTAACCTTCTCATATATATTATATATTTATATATATATATATAATATATATATATATATATATTTGGTGGAAAATGTTTACATCTGCTCAGAACATTTATTGATCTACATATTAATATATTACACCTTTTCAAATTCCAGAGACAGATAAACACTGTCAAACTCGTCTATCTACACTACCTATCAAGGCCAAACAAGATCAACATTGTCGACATTAGGTTTTGGCAGTAGCCATATATTCTAAAAAGCACAACAGTAATTCTATTATTTTCTTTTATTCCTTTTTTTGTAATAAATTGATTTATCATAATTTATATTTACAAGCAAACCATCCCCGGACCCACTTCACCCAGACTTTATGCCAAGTACCTTCAAGCACTGTCCATTAAATGAAAACAAAGCAGGTATACAGATGCCTGTTGCCTTTGTCTGAGATCTCATACGATCCAGCAGAAGAAACAACTGAAGAGGCTTATTGAGGAGAGAGAAAAATGCGTTGTGGCTTTTAGGCCTATACGTGACTTCATTGTCTCCTTGTATAAACACCCTAGTGAATGGGAAGAAAAGTGGTTAGGAAATGGCACTGATTTCACAGAAAAAATACACTATATAGCTAAACGTCATGCATTACTGTAGCAAATTATGTTATTATAAAATTATTATTATCATCTGCTTTATTGATAGAATAGTCGATGTCAGAATATTCAATTTTAGGTCATTTCGAAGGATCATCGATCCAGATTTCGGTATGAGTACTCTTTTAGCTACACAGCTTCTAGTTTTGCTGCATATCACCTTTTCGCTTCGGTTTTGAAGAATCAAAGAATCAATATTCCATTTTCCCTCACATTGATAGCGAGGTATCTGTGAGCGACGGGTTTGTTTTCACCAAGTGGAATGGCGACTCGACTCGTGACGTCACACCGAATCGGTCTATATGTATTGATAACTAATGTTTAAGCCTATTAGGTACAGGTCAAGTTCCATACAGCCGCCCTTTAGACCAAAAATAATATATGTAAACGAAAGAGCGAATGATTCTAAGAAACTTATCTTCTATATACTTCAACCGCAACTTCTATCATAGGGTTTTAGACCAACCGTAACTCAAAAATAAAGAAGTTGTTGGATTCGCAACTTCAGGTCTGTATTTATAACTTTGTAAAGTAACCGCTCTACGCGATCCTTTAGATCAGTATCATAAAGTGGTGTAAGATTTGGAATTATTGCATATATTAGATTCAGGTTATCTGATATTTTCTTTTATAAATCCACAAATATTGAAAAGAATAAATGCGATGAATAATGTTTTAAGATAAAAAGTGTCATTTAAAAAACTTAGATAATCAAAACTTAAACCTCGTAATACAACTTTGTTGTGATGGTTCAGGGTGTAGCATCGGCGCGCCGCTGCAGTAACGCAATAGCTAGCGAATGTTTATACAACTCAGCAAATAAGAAAACTGATTTTGTTGCTAAAATCTATAGGAACTTACACTTGGAAGAGCCTAAACATGAGTACTTACACTATAAGTGAGAAAGTTCGCAATTTTGCCATTTATACACGACTTGTAACTTTACTACTGCAGGTATGTCTTCAGGAAATCAATAAAGAACTCCAAACCATATACTTCTAGTATATATAATTTTGAGATGTTCAATAATGCTGAATTGAGTAGATAACTAGGTAAATTTAGGAATGACGCATAAAAGGGATTTCCGGGTGAACGCTACGGTTTTCTGATTACCAATCCCGTCGTGTTTCGAGTGAATCAAGCTCGATAGACTAGTCAGTAGTGTCTATCGTCACATTATGACCACAGCTCATAGTGGTCCTCTTGGTATATGTTACCGAGAGTGACACATCTTTCAGCTACAAAGTCCAAAAAATAGTCTATCATGGAAACCAAAAACTCAAATCTAACCTTTCCTACATTCTGTTTATTCCCCAGATAAATATATCATCATTTGGCAAGTAATTGCCTAATGAAAGTCCCCCTGTTCCCTATTTATTAGTACTTCATGCCAAAAGGAAATGAACATTAAGAACTCTGGCTGTGGGTGTTGTGGACTTGGTCTGAGTGGTCTGCAGCAAACATTAGTCAGTTTGCAGTAAATATGAATCTGCTACAGTTGTACCTTTGTTGTTTTTAACTAAATTTCTTAGGCTCTATAAAATGGCAGTCTCTATTTCCCTCTTTCTCTGTGTCGCTCTCGGTAATAATAATCATTCTCTTAATGTCCCTCGCTATAGTCCTGTGCTACTATTGTCACTACTATTTCAGTTATACCTAATTTTTACAGTAATCTTAACCAGTATTTTCTTTCTCTCCATACTAGACTGTACATTATATATAATTACTAGTGGACTGTTTATGATGTGTACTGTCCGTATACAATAGATTTATTGAACACAATATACATACTGTATATATATATACCCTCAAACACAGATATTGCAGTATATATATTTTCTGTTTACAGATTGTATCAAATCTGATTATCCCAGATCACCAGGCAGATGCATTTGTCTCCCCACAAGACCCAGAAGTGAAGTCCACATGGGGGGATGAAATAGTGCAGTTCCTCTTAGGTGGTTTAGTGCGTTGGGATGCTCAGTATTTTCTCCACATTGCTCAGTACGGTTATACACATGAAAACACTCTGGCTTTCTTCCCACTATTTCCCCTGGCAGTGCGATACTTAGCACATGTCATCAGCATTCCTCTGCAGTTTGTATG
>NW_020868537.1:271985-274485 GCF_003789085.1 Penaeus vannamei
TGTTTTTATCAAAATAAAATCACGAGTCCAAGAGAGAGTTAGTGTAAACGGAAAAATGTCTTAAGAGTTTCTCTTTATTAAACTAACCTCTACGAAGTTACACGAGACCAAGAGAGAGTTAGTGTAAAGGGGGTCTTAAGCACAGGAGAAGAACCGTCTTAAGGAGTTTGTCTTTATCAAAATAACCCCTATGAAGTTACACGAGACCAAGAGAGAGAGTGTCTTACGTGAGGGGGTCTCTATGAGTTTCTCTATATTAATCTAACCCCTACGAAGTTACACGAGACCAAGAGAGAGAGTTAGTGTAAAAGGGGTCTTAAGTGGCTAAATACACACTGCACTGCACGCTCAGTATCTTGTCCTGAGCGAAGGCGGGTGTACGCAGACGCTCCTCCTGCCTTAGGGGAGTTGGGTGTTTAAATCCAGTTTTGGACGCGCCAGCTGGGTTATAAATAGCATCATGTAATTTTCGTTTGTTTGTAGTATAATTTTCAGAGTTTCTATTAAGCATGAGGTATACTTTTTGATTTCTGTGTAGCATCACGTATATATCTTTTCGCAATATATATTTCTTTAATTTTTATCTTGTATCATTTTTATATCATGTTTATTTGTATATAGTCTTATATATTCATAAAGATTTGTATATGATATTAGATTTGTATATAAATATCTTAATTTATGTATATTATTATCTGTCTTTGAATTTGTATGTATTTATTATTCGAAAAAAGTATAGTATATCTTATTCGTAAAGACAATCGGTAGAACATCATGTTAGGATATTGAGGTTTTAATAATTACCTACTAGGCAATGTCTCTTATTTAATGGTCTCCTTTTATCTCTCTCTTATTACATATTTAACTGTATTTCTGTCTATATTCTCTCTCTCTCTCTCTCTCTCTCTCTCTCTCTCTCTCTCTCTCTCTCTCTCTCTCTCTCTCTCTCTCTCTCTCTCTATATATATATATATATATATATATTATAGTGTGTGTGTGTGTGTGTGTGTGTGTGTGTGTGTGTGTAAATGTATACTTGTATATGAATAGATGTATATATATATATATATATATATATATATATATATATATAATGTGTGTGTGTGTGATCTGTCCATCTATTTATTTATCTATCTATCTGTCTACCTATCCTATCTATCTATCTATCTATCTATCTATATATATATATATATTATGTGTGTGTGTGTGTGTGTGTGTGTGTATACATAGATTTATATATACATACATACATTATATATATATACATATATATATATGTATATATATATATATATATATATATATATATATATATATATGGCGTTGTGTTTATGTACACGTGTGTTTACGCCGTGTGTGTGAGAGCATGTATGTGTCCTTTGTTTACATACGTCTCGTACTCTCGAGCGTAAACGTATTCGCCGTCTTGACCCTGTTGGCTTTCAAGGCTCCTTCTTCACCCGCGTTCATTCACCGCCCTTCGCTCTCCGTCCGTGGGAGGAGGCCATGGCGTCTGGCACTTCCTCTCCCGCTGTCGCTGCGCCACTCCCGCCCGCGCCCGCACCTGCAGGGCTCTGTCGCGGCTGGCCTCGTGCGTTCGTGGTGGGAGGGGGGGGGGGGGGGGGAGGGGGGGGAGAGGAGAGGGTGTGTGTGGAAGAGGGGGGGAGTGGAGGAGAGGGGGAGGTGGGGTGGGGGTGTGGGGGAGGGAGAGGGAGTGGGGTGTGTGGGGGAGTGGGGGGTTTTATGCAGTGGGGTGAGGCACACGATCTGAAGCTGCTTGGTAGGATGTGTGGAGTGGATTGAATCTGTGGATGTTGTATGTACTGAGACTAATATAAATAAATGCATATGCAGCCACACGCACGTGATAGATGGATGGATAGATAGGATGAGAGAGAAGAGAGAGAGAGAGAGAGAGAGAGAGAGAGAGAGAGAGAGAGAGAGAGAGAGAGAGAGAGATGGAGTTAAATACATCTTTGGATACAGATATAGATATTGATATGGATAAGGATAGAGATTACAATATAAATATAGATGATCATTAGACATAAAAAGATGGACAAATACATGATTAGATATAGATAGACGGGCAGATAATTAGACATAGATAATCAGACATAGATAGACAGTGGAAGTAATCAGATAATTAGTCATACAAAGATAGGAAATGACAGAGAGACAGTGGAAGTAATACGTCTTTAAACCCTTGGTAAAAATCGACCCAGCAATCACATGGGCGCGGGAGGCATCGAGGGCGAGCCGCTCAGATGTAAACAAAGGCCGGTCAGTCTTTCCCACGTCCACCATGACAACATCCTGCGCAACACACGACTCAATTCCCGTTTTTCCGTTTAAACCAGGGGAGTTATTCGGTGTTAAAATACACAAAGCAAAGGATGTAAATGTTTTTTTTAAGGTTAATGGATTGCACAATAATAAAAGCAACAGGTTGTGTCTAATTTTTTAAGTGAACGGTTGCAATTCTTGGCAAGACGGGAGA
>NW_020868537.1:289485-304485 GCF_003789085.1 Penaeus vannamei
ATATACACATGCATTATATATAAATATATATATGTATGTATAAATGTATTTATGTATACATGTATGTATGTACGTACGTGTGTGTATATGTATGTATTTATGTATGTATATGTATGTGCATGCATGTGTATTATATGTATGTATATATGTATATATATGTGTGGGTATATGTATTTTTATATAATTATGTATGTATGTATGTTTATATATGTATATATCTATATGTTTATAGATATTTATATGCTTCATACACACATACGTACATACATACATACCTACACACACACACACACACACACACACACACACACACACATATATATATATATATTATATATGTATATATATATATATATATATATATTATATATATATATATATAATATATATATATATATATATATATGTGTGTGTGTGTGTGTGTGTGTGTGTGTGTGTGTGTGTGTGTTTGTTTGTTTGTTTATATGCTTATAAATGTATATGTCTATATATGTAGATATATGTCTATATAAGTATGTTTTGTATATATATGTATAATGCACACACACACACACACACACACACACACACACACACACACACACACACACACACACACACACACACACACACACACACACACACACACACACACACACACACACACACACACACACACACACACACACACACACACACACACACACACACACACACACACACACACACACACACACACACACACGCACATACACATATATATGTATGTATGTATTATTTATGTATTATTTAAATAAGAGATACTAGACTAGTAAGTTCACATTCATTATTCGTTTAGCGTGTTCATCAGCATAGCGAAAACTATTCGTGTAGCATTTTGAAGACGAGCAACTGACGACGACCTGTCTGCCCCCCTCCCCCTCCCCTCCCCCCTCGCGCAGGCAGACAGCGGCGCCGACCTGGACCTATGGACAGAGGAGCCCGAGCACGACCTTCACAACATCACCCCCGAGGACGATGACGACGTCTTCGAACTGTCTTCACCCCGGAACGACCACGACGACCACGACGACCAGCAGCAGCAGCAGCAGAAACAGCCGCGACGACCCCGCGTGGACCCCCTGCCGAAACCCTACAGGAAGAAGGTGAGGTCGACGAGCAGCCAGCCTAGCCTCCCTGCGGCTTATTTGGGAGGGCGGCTTTTGTTTCCGTTATTTTCGTTGTTCTTCTGTTCTCTTGCTGTGTCTCTTCTCTGTGCTTTATTGTCAGTCCTCTTTTATTCTCTTTGTTTTGTATTTGTTTTCTGTTTTTTTTTTCTTTTTCAGGTAACAAAGGTTTCAGATACGGACAGAGACTGAATTCTTTTAAAGTCCTTCGGTTGTTTTTAAAGTCGAGTGGGTAAACACATCCGCGAAGTATGGACAAACGTTGTAAACAAACGTTTTTTATTTACTTTTATTTACTTACGTTTTTATTTATAGTTTCTGTAAGGTTGGGTTGCTTTCATGGAGGAGGGTGGTTTTAAATCCAGTAAAGATAATAGATTTTTTATTCTTGGATTTGTGGATATGGAAGGAAAGAGAGAGAGAGGGGGGGGAGGGAGGGACGAGGCTGCACCTGTCCACGTGCATCGGAAGTGGGAAGGGAATTAAGTGTGGGTGCTCTTCCTGTCGCCAGAGTGTCTACGAGATGGAGGGTGCGGAGGAGGCCAGGGGCAGCAGCAGCAGTAGTAGTAGCAGCAGCAGCAGCGGCAACAGCAGCAGCAGCAGCACGCCCTCGCCGCCATCAGCACCAGCGGCCTGTGGAGCATGAGCGGGGCGGCGCTTCTCCGGGCCGGGCTCGTCCCCAGCATCCTGCACCGCCTGCACCCCGGCTTCACCTTCCCCAGCATCGTCTCGCCCATCCAGCTGTCGCAGCCGGCCGCGCCCGAAGCCTCCCGACGCCCGCGCCCGCCCAGCCCACCCCCTCCCCTGCCCCGCGACGGGCGAGGGGCCCCGGGAGGCGCCCGCGCCCGGCGCGGGGGCGCCGTGCCTCCGCCTGACGCAGTTCCCGAGCTCGCCGCCCTCGCCCGCGGAGGACACGGGCGGCCTGGTGACGCTGCACTCGCTGGGGTCGTGGCGCGACTCGGGCTACGTGCCCTCGCCCTCGTCCGCCCACTCGTTCACCTTCTCCAGCGACGAGGACGAGCCCAAGTGGAGCCAGCAGGCGGGGCAGGCCGGCGTGGGCGTGACGCCGCCCATCGCCATCCCGCACTCCCGCCGCCGCCCCGCCCACCACCAGGCCATCCGGGAGGAGGCCACTGAGGGCGAGAAGGAGGAGAAGCAGGAGGCGCCCGAGGACTGGACGCCCGTGCTGCGGGGGAGGACGCGCTCCTGCCCGGACACCATGCGCCCCCCCGGCCCCCTGCGCGCGCCCGTGCCCCGCTTCCCGCCCACGCTCACGCCCAAGCCCTCCCACGGCCGGAACTGGTCCACGCCCGCCACCACGCCCGACGGCCAGCCCATTCTCATGCCCACGCCCGCCTTCACGCCCACGCCCCTGGAAGCGCGGGCGGCGTCCTCGAGATCCTCACGGGACGCGCTCATCGACCTGACGGAGGAAGACGGAGGTGAGTACAGTCGAGGTCAGAGGTTTTGTCGAGCGCGGCTCCGATGCCGCTCCGAACGCCCGGGTTGATACCACGCTGTTTGTAGAGGTTAAGGCAGATTCGGTCTTCATGCCACACTTTTGAAAAGGGTAAGGCAAATTCGGTCTTAATACCACACTTTTTGAAAAGGCCAAGGCAAATTAGGTCTTCATACCACAGTTTGCAGAGGGTAAGGCAATTCGGTCTTAATACCACACTTTTGGAATAGCGTAAGGCAAAACCGGTCTAAATACCATTTTTTTTTTTAAAGGACAAGGCAAATTCGGTCTTAATACCACACTTTTTTTGGAATAGGTAAGGCAAAACCGGCCTTAAATACCACACTTCTCGCAGAGGGTGAGGCAAGTTCGAAGTCAGTTCTATAAAGGACTTTTGTACGGAACTTTACCTGCCTCGAGGGTTCTCTTGGGTTTGCCGGAGCCGGGTTGTGGTCCCGAAGGCGAGTCCAGACGTCCGGATTCTGGAATTACCCGTCATTATTATTACTGTTATTATTGTTATTATTATTATTATTGTTGTTGTTATTGTTATTGTTATTATTATATTATTGTTATTATTGTTGTTGTTTTTATTATTTATTATTATTATTATTATTATTATTATTATTATTATTATTATTATTATGTTTTGTTGTTATTGTTGTTATTATTTTATTATTATTATTGTTGTTATTATTATTATTATTATTATTGTTGTTGTTGTTGTTGTTGTTGTTGTTTGTTGTTGTTATTGTAAGCGATATAAAGAGCCTCACTAGAAAAAAAACTGGCGCAAGGTTTTAATCGCTGTCTATCTATTTCTGTTGTGTTCGCATCTTTTCCCGAGCAAATTTATCTGTCTTTTCTTCTCTCTCTTCTCCCTTCCATGTTTTTACACATCCTTTCCATGTTCTTGCCTTTTTCTCTATTCCTCTCTTCTCCGTAATCTCTTCCCCCCTTTGCTTTTTCTTCCGTCTTCGGTCTTAATCGCATTCCGTTTCGCCGAAATATATTTTTTGAGAGCGAAAGAGAGAGAGAGAGAGAGAGAGAGAGAGAGAGAGAGAGAGAGAGAGAGAGAGAGAGAGAGAGAGAGAGAGAGAGAGAGAGAGAAGGAAAGATGGAAATAAAAAAGAAAAAAGAGTGAAGAAAGAAAAAGAAAAGAGTCAAAGCGAAACAGAAAAAGAAAGAGATACAAAGTAGAGGGAGGCCCCCCCCCCCCCAAAAAAAAAAGAAGAAAAAAAAGAAAAAGGAAAGGGAGTAGCCCATCTTATCAGTCGCGCCCCCTGGGGATGTTATCACCTATCAAGATCATGGGAGCTTAGGACCAAGCCTGGGGGGGGGGGGGGCAGGAAGGACCCCATGATCACCGGTGGGAGAACACTCATCGGAACAGGTGTTTGCCGGGGAAGAACGGGGGGGGGGGGTAGGGGGTTGGGAGGGGGGGTGGAGGTTGGGGGTTTTGGGTACTGGAGAGGGCGGGTTGGAGGTTGGGGTACTGTTGACTGGAAAGGGAGAGTTGGGGGGTTGGGGTTGTTGGTACTGGAAAGGTGGGGTGGGGGTTGTGGGTACGGGGTGTTGGGTGTTTGGAGGTTGTGGGTACTGCAAAGGTGAGTTTGGGGGTTGTGGGTACTGGAGAGGAGTTACCGGTAAGCGAAGGAACGAGTGAGGGTTGCCGGTACCGGTGAGGAGAGGTTTAAGGTACCGGTATTGAAAGGAAGAGGTTTGTAGTACCGGTACTGCAGCAGATTGGTTGGGGGGGGGGGATTTACCGGTACCTGGGAGAACAGGTGGGAGCTACCGGTGCCGCTGGGGAGAAGTTTAAGGTACCTGTACTGCAGAGGAATTACCGGTACAGGAAGGAACAAGTGAGCGGTACTGGTACTGGTAATAGAAGGAAGGTGTTAAGGATACCGGTACTCCTTAAGGATTCCCGGTACTGGAAAAGAGTAGGGAAGTGACTTCGTAAAGTGTCGAAGGAAGAATGAAGTGAAAGCGGAAGGAGAAGATAAAACGAAATAGAAGAAAAATTGATTCATGGGGAAAATGGAGGCGAATGTGTGAATGAGAGAGAAAAGGAGAAGAAGAGAGACAAGAAAAAGATAGAAAGAGGTAATGAAGTTGAGAAAGGAAGAATTATTAAATTTGATAAATTCCGTGGGTGGCAAGTGTGTGAATGAGAGAGAAAAGGAGAAGAGAGACGAGAAGAATATAGAAAAAAATAATGAAGTTAAAAATTAATAAGAGTGTATTAAATTTGAAGGTAACAAGAAAAGTAAGATAAATGAGAAAAAAAAGAGTTATCGGTTACAAATGATAATAGGAAAGAAGAAAACAATTCATTGGTCTACAGTTTAATGTTTCCCCCAAAGTTTATATATTTCATTCCGTTTATACGTCATTTTTTTCTCTCTCTTTGTTTTTTTCCTGTCTTTTACATTGGTTTCTGTAGTTGCTTTTTTCAACTTTTTCGTATTTTCTCTTCATTTGGTATTTCAGTTTGCCTCTTAACATCGTCTTTTTGCTGTTTTCATTTTTTTTGTTTTTGTTTTTTGCTTTTTTCAGTCCTTTTTTTTTGTTACTTTTTCGTATTTTCTCTTCATTTGGTATTTCAGTTTTGCCTCTTAACATCGTCTGACTTTTCCCTCTCATTTATTGGACCCTTCGGCCAACGTGTCAGAACTTGCTTAGACACGAGGTCGAGAGGAAGGGTTGCATAGCTCTTTCTCTCTCCCTCTCCCTCTCTTTCCCTCCCTCCCTTTCCCTACCTGATGTCTCCCTTTCGCTACCTTCCTTGTTTCTCTTCTCGGCTTTCACTCCCTTTTCTTCTTCTTTGTCTCCTTTTCGCTACCTTCACTCTCACTTCACTCCTCCTTCTCCCTCTCGCTTTCCTCCTTCCTTCTCTTTTCCTTTCCACTTCACTCCCTCCTTCCTTCCGCTTTCCTTCTTCCTCCTTCCATTTCCCGCTCTCATCTTCCCTCCCTCTTTCCCACTCTCCTTCCTCCCTTTCTCATGCCCTCCTCCTCCTCCTCCCTCCATCCCTTCCCTTCTTCCTCATGCTCTTCCTCTCCCTCCCTCCTCCATCTGCCTTCCTCCTCTCCCTCCTCCCTCCCACCTCCCTCCCTCCTCCTCATGCCCTTCCTCCTCTCCTCCCTCCTCCATGCCTTCCTCCTCCCTCCCTTCCTCTTCCCTCCCCTCTTTCCCACTCTCCCTCCCTCCCTCCTCCCTCATGCCCTTCCTCCTCCCTCCCTCCTCCCTCATGCCCTTCCTCCTCCCTCCTCCCTCCCTCCCTTCCCTTCCCTTCCCTTCCCTCCCTCCTTCCCTTCCCTTCCCTTCCCTTCCTTCCCTTCCTTCCTTTTTTTCCTGTGGCGATCTCCCGGCCAACAGGTGAATGGTGGTCAACTTTTATCTCTCGTGTCCACACTAAAGGCCATTTGGCCTGGTTGGAAATGGTGGGTAAGGGGGGTGTGGGGGTGGGGAGGGGGAGGGGGAGGGGAGGGGGATGGGGAGGGGGGAGGAGGGGGAGAGGAGGGGGAGGAGGAGGAGGAGGAAGAAGAGTTCTTGTATTGAAGCGTTGGTGAATATTGTTGTTGTTTGTCATGTTTCTTTTTGTTGTCATCGTTATCATCTTCCTTGTCGTCGTCATCGTCATCATCATCATCATCATCATCATCATCATCATCATCATCAACTTCATCATCACCACCATCATCGTCATCATCATTATTATCCTCATAATCATCACCTTCATCATCATCATCACCACCACCATCATCATCGTCATCATCATCATCATCATTATCATTATTATCCTCCTCATAATCATCATCATCATCATCATCATCATCATCATCACCACCACTAGTAAGAGTCCTAAAATAATTTTAATTACATTAGCAGCACTAGTAGGTACTTATTTTATCACTATTTTCATTCACTTATTAATTCACAAAGTTGATTATGTTTTCGTCTCTCGTTATCGTCAATCTTCGTACATTTGAAGAAAAGAATGTTTTTATTTTCCTTTCTTTAATTATCTTTGTTTTTTTTTCCACTATTTCGCTTTATTTATTTACGATAAGTATTTTTATAGACACGTAAGGAAATCCTCTGTTGTGTGTGTGTTTTATATATATATATATATATATATATATATATATATATTATGTATGTTTGTTGTGTAAGGACGGCTATGCGCTTTTATTTCTATTTCTCTCTCTCTCTCTCCTCTCCTCCCTGTCTTTCCCTTCTCTGTGCCCCACATTCGCCCATAAATGCTTATTGTCCATAATAAAACTTTTGACAATAACATAACGTGTTGAATCAAGTGTGTTGTCGTCCCGCCGGTTACATGCTGAGAGCGACCTGGGCTTTGACCTAACCTTTTTCCCTTTTTCCCTTCCCCTCTCCTTCCTTATCCGTCTCCCTAGCCTTCCCCCCTTCTTTCCCTTCCTCTTCGCTTCCTTACCTATCTCCCTAGCCCCCCCCCCCTCTCTTTTCCCTTCCACTGCTCTTCATTGAACTATCCTTGTCTGCCCTTTTCCCTTCCTCTCTCTTTCCTTGCCCCCTCCCCAGCCTTCACTTCTTACCCATCTCCCTAGCCTCCCCCCTTCTTTCCCTTCCTCTTCCTTCCTTACCCACCTCCCCAGCCTCCCACCTTACTTAACCCCTCCCCATTCATTCCCTTCCTTACCGCCCTCCCTCCCCAGCCTCCCTTCTTCCCTCCTTCCCTTTCTCTCCCCTTCATTGCCCATTTCCCTAGCCTCCCCCTTTCTCTTTCCTTCCTTCCCCCTTTCTTTCTCTTCCCTAACCCCCTTCCCAGCTCCTCCCTCCCTCCTTCCCTTCCTCCCCCTTCCCTCCTTTCCTTCCTCCCCTTCCCTCTTCCCTTCCAGAGCCCTAGGAGGCCACGCGTGACCCGGCAGGTGGTTTCCCAGACTGCGGTGTTCCCAGACAACGTGGATTTCCTGTAGGAGGGGGGGAGGGTAGGCATTTTGATCTGGTATCAGTGGCGGCCCCCGGGGTAGGCGGCACGGGTGGGGGTGTCGGCGGTCAGAGGAGATAGCATGGGAGGTGACGGATTGGTAGGGGGTAGGGGAGGGGAGGGGGAGGGGGAGGGGAGCGAGGATGAAAGGACGGGGGGGGAAGTGGGTGGCGCGTTATGGGGCTCCTGACCATATTTCTTGCCTCCTACTCCTACTCCTGGTCCTCCTTCTAGTCGTCCTCCTCTTCTTTGTCTTTCCCCCTCCTGCTCTTTCTTCTCTTTTTCCTCCTCCTCCTCTTCTTCTTCCCTCTGCTCTTTCCTTCCCCCTCCTCCTCCTCCTCATTTTCTCTTCCACCACCTCCTCCTCCTCTCTTCCTCTTCCTCTTCCTCTTCCTCTTCCTCCTCCTCCGCCGGGAAAGAGAGAAAAGGGGTCGTAGCCATAAAGAACTAGAGAGAGAGAGAAAGAGAAAGAGAAAGAAAGAGAAAGAGAAAGAGAAAGAGAAAGAGAAAGAGAGAGAGAGAGAGAGAGAGAGAGAGAGAGAGACAGAGAGAGAGAGAGAGAGAGAGAGAGAGAGAGAGAGAGAGAGAGAGAGAGAGAGAGAGAGAGAGAGAGAGAGAGAGAGAGAGAGAGAGAGAGAGAGAGAGAGAGAGAGAGAGTGGGTGGGTCAGAGGCTGGCTTTTACGGGGGTCATGAAGGGGGGGGGGGGTCTGCGCTGGTTGGGCTTCCTCGGGCCGGTGAAGGAGTTAATGAGGAAGGATTGTGAAGGATTTCGAATGCGAAGGAAGTTGCGGGATATAATAATGTTTGAAATACATGCTAGACAAGCAAGCACACCCCCCCCCCCCCACATAAACATACCGTACACATACACATAATTATACTGTACACCTATTTATTCATATTTCTATAAATTTATACATATTCACATATTCACATAAACATAAATTTACGTATATACATAAAAAACACGTACATATACATATAAATATACAAACTTTTTCATATAGGCCTACACATATTATACTGTATGATTTGATATAGAATATGTATGATATATGGTATATGATTTATAACGTCATATATAGATAGATAGTTCGATATGTGTGTGTGTATGTATTTGTTTTTGTTTGCTTCTTGTGATCACGTGTGTGTTCGGGCATATATATGTTCGCATACAAGATATCACAACTTTGGCCATAGGTGCTCTTATTTATAGGGTAACCTTAGTTCACTGTAACTTATTACACGTGTAGGCACACACGCGCGCTTGGACACGCACGCACACGCGCAAAGACAAGCAAAGCACGAGCACACGCTTGTGTATGTTTACATACATACATTACATATAGATATACATATACATGCACAAACTCGTGAGTATGGTTATATCCCTTTTTGAATTATATTCCTCGCTCTACATAAACCATATATATTCATGTCAGGTATATTTATATTTGCCGAGTTTTTTTATCAGCTCTAGAAAATCATATGGTAATTTCCGCAAAATCTGGTCGCAATAACGGGAACTGTGACCCATGATGACCTGTCGTATCGGGTACGGGCAGGCAGAAGGGTGACCTAAGGCAGCGGCTGACCCACCACACCTGATGCTGCTGTAAACAACGTGTCCGAACCCCTGCCAGCGACCCGGGCTTGGGCTAAATAGAGACGGTCGGGGTGTGGAGGTAGAGGTGAGGGGGGGGGGGGTAGCACAGGCGCAGCTGTAATGGGTAGGTGGGGGTGGACCGGCGGTGTGTTAAGGGGGGGGAGGGGGGGGGGGGGGAGGGGGGAGGAAGACTTGTGCCCCGTGGGAACGTATTTTGCTTAGGCTTTTGTCGTATTTTGGTTGTATTTTGCGTGCGTGGTGTCGGTGCGAAGTCAGGCGTTTCAGTCGCTGCTGCTTGTTTGAAGAAAGTAGTTTCTGTGGTGAATTTTACGTTTTGCTTCGGGAAGGGGACTGAAGATGGTTCATTATCACCATTTGTCAAACACGTGTAATCTAAATGGATCTTAAAATGTCAACAATAGCACGTTTTTTCCTCCCCACGTTATATATTTCCGAACGTGTTTTATAGACCTACTTATCATTCAAATATGTTTTTTGTAACTTGGAGCGGTATAACGGACGCCTAAACTATAACAAACTACCTAACATCTACACAAACTATCGAACACCAATTTTCTAGTTTAGCCCTTTGTAATTAAATGCGTACTTTCTCCTGTTTCGTCCGTGGAAGAAAAAGGGATACGTTTGCGAAAATTGTCAGTCGCATTCGGAAAATAGCACCAGTTGTCGCCAGCCGCGGTTGATACCTCCAGGTCGCTATTCAGACTTGGCGAACTTACCACAATAAACGCCTATAGCTTAAACCGCTACCATTATACTCTCAAAGCTGTTGGGAAAGGAGGGGGAGGGGTAGAGGGTAGGGAGGGAGAGGTAGGGGGGGTAGGGAGAGGTAAGGGGGGTAGGGGAGAGGTAGAGGGGGTTAGGGAGAGGTAGGGGGGTTTAGGGAGAGAGTAGAGGGGGTAGGGAGAGGTAGAGGGGGGTAGGGAGAGGTAGGGAGGTAGGGATGAGAGGGGCACAGGGGTAGGTTTCGTACAGATCCGAGGCCTGTACCCCACACGCACACACACAGACACCTGCTCGCCGCCGATCTAAGTTACCAGCGAGCAATATAGTACACACAGCCCGGCGTCTGCTCGGCCCTTTCTCATGCAAATAAAAGGACGGTGACAGGTCGATAGCGCCCGTGGCAGCTTCATAGGTGTTGTGCTTGGCGGGCGTGGGGGAGAAAGTCGATTTTGGAGGGAAATCGGGAATAGGTTTTTGTTTTCGTCATGGAGGGGAGGGGAGAAAAAAAGTAGGGGAGAAGGGGGGGAAAGGGAGGAAAAGGAAGGGGGAAGGGAAGATATGGGGAGGAAGGGAGGGAAGCAAGGAGGGAAGAAATCAAAATAAGGGAAGAGGAGGATTGATCGAAGGAAGGGAAACAAGTTAGGGGAAAGGGAGGAAGGTTTAAGGGGGGGGTGTATTAGGGGAAAAGGGAAGGAGGTGGGGGAAAGGGGAAGAGGAGAAGTTAGGGGAAAGGGAGGAAGGTTTAGGGGGGCATTAGGGGGAAAGGGAAGGGGGTGGGGGAAAGGGGAAGGGGAAGAAGTTAGGGTAAAGTGAGGAAGGTTTAAGGGAAGGGAGGACAGTAGGGGGAAAGGGAAGGAGGTGTAGGAGAAAGTAGGGGAAGGGGAAGAAGTTGGGGGGAAGGAAGGGGAAGAATCTTCATGATCGATGTATCAAACCGGGAGTTGGACTACAGTGTAGGCTTGTACAGTAGGTCTAGGTGTGAGTGTGTGGGGAAGTGCGCCGCCCGAAATTAGGTTGTTAGTATAAAACTACCCTAACCTCCCTCCCACCTTCTTGCCTTACCCCCCCCCTCAGTAATTACAGTTTGACTGTTGGGGGAGAAAATAATTTGTCCTCACGATGATTGTTATAGTTGGCTGTATTTCCTCCGTAAATGAGGGGGGTGGGGGAGGAGGTGGAGGTTGGGTGGAGGTGGAGGTGTAGGTAGAAGACAAGGAAGAGGAGGACGGAAAGGATTAGAGAGGACGAGGAAAACGGAGAAATCGAGGAGGATGAGGAAGAAGAAAGCGAGCAAGTAGAGGATGAGAAGAAGGAAGAAGAAGAAAAAAAAGAGGAGGAGGAGGAGGAGGTCGTGGTCGTGTGACAGTCGGCCGAACTTGTTTACGTGCCTCGCTGCGGTCGTTTCGCGTCGTGAGGTCTATGATGGGGGGGGGGGAAGGGGGCTTTCCACGTTTTGGCGGCTGGCGAAAAAGGGAACGTTTAGTGAATTCTGTCTTTGGTGTTTCTGACTGTTGGGGAGTTTTAACGGGAGCGGGTGTAGGTTCAGAGGCTACTTGATGATGGTATTGTTTGCTGTCCTCTTGATTAATTCTTTCCCTTCATTCTTCTCCTTGTCTTCCTCTTCTTTCGCTTTATCTTCGTCTTAGGCTTCCTCTTTTCTCTTTTTTCTTTTTCTTTTTTTTCTTTTCGTCTTCATGCTCTTGCTCCTCTTCCTTCCCTTCTCCTCCTCTTCCTCTTCCTCTTCCCTCTTCCTCCCTCCTCCTCCTCTCCTTCTCCTCCTCATCATCACGCGCGCGCGCTCGCGTGTCAGTGTGTGTGTATGGATGCGTATGTCTGTGTGTGCGCGTGTGTATGTGTGTGTGTTTGTATGCGTGCATGAAGAGGCCAAGGGACAGCGCCCTAGGCCTACTTCCTCGGTCGCGTCGGTTGCGGGCGACTGCGGTAATCCGGTAATGTAGCCGGCGACGGGACAACAGCCTTCAATCTGCCCCAAGTGTTTGCGGATCATCTTGAGCCAGGGAGAAAAGGTGGGGGGAGGGGGGGAAGGGGGGAGGAGTTGATTGGTGGGTGTTGGGGGGTTGGGGTGGGGAGGGGGGTTGATTGGTGGGGGTTGGGGTGGGGTGGGGAGGGGGGTTGATTGGTGGGGTTGGGGGTTGGGGGGTGGAGTAGGTTAGGGGTGGGGGATGGGGGTTGGGAAGTCCTACTGTAAAATCTCGGATGTGTTGAGGAGGTTATTCTTCCTCTCTCTGTCTTTATTTTCTTTCTCTCTTTCCGTTCCTCGCCTTCTCGCTCTTCCGTTCCCTCCATCCGTCTTCCTTCTCGTCTCTTACCTTTACCTTTTCCCCCTTCGTCTTCCTGGTCATCATCTGTCTTCCCTATCTCTTTTCTCCTCACCTTTCTTTCTCTCTTCCTTCCCTCTTATTGTATTTTTCTCCCTCCCTCTTCCTTGCTCCTTCTTATCTCTCTTCCTCTTCCTCCCCTACCACAAAACTTTATTTCCCTCCCACTTCCTTCCATATTCCTTCCCTCTTTTCTTTCTTTCCATCCCTCTTCCCTCTACTTTTCTTTCATTCCCTCTTCCTCCCCACCAATTTATTTCCTACCTCCCTGCTTCCTTCCCTCCTCCTCTGTCTCTCCCTCGCTCACTGCCCTCCATCCCTCCCCCCTCGCCCTCCTTCCCTCCCTCCCTCTCCCCCTCCTCCTTCTTCCCCTCTCCCTCTCCCCCCCTTCCTTCCCCCTCTCCCTCCCTTTCCTTCTTCCCCTCCCCTCCTCCTTCCTTCTTCCCCTCCCTCCCTCCTTCCTTCTTCTCTCCCTCTCCCTCCCTCCTCCTCCCTCCTCCCCTCCCCCTCTCCTCCCTCCTCCCTCCCTCCCTCTCTCTCTCTCCCTCCCTCTCTCTCTCCCTCCCTCCCTCCCTCCTTCCCTCCCGGCTCCCTCCTTCTTTCTTCCCTCCCTCCTCCTCCTCCCTCTCCCTCCCTCCCTCCCTCCCTCCCTCCCTCCCTCCCTCCTCCTCCCTGCCCCAGCTTCCTTCCCTCCCTCCCTCCCTCCGCTTCCTCCCCCTTCGTAGGCTTTGTGCTGAGGACACCTGTTTGATGAGCGAGGGATACCACGAGGCTTTCGCGGGAGAGGTGTCGACCCCTGACCTCGCTCTCTCTTTCGCGCTAATGTCCTCTCTCGTTTTGCTTTTTTTTTCTCTCTTTCTTTCTCTCTGTTTTTCTCGTTTTCTCTTCTCTCTCTCTCTCTTCTCTTCTCTCTCTCTCTTCTCTCTCTCTCTCTCTCTCTCTCTCTCTCTCTCTCTCTCTTCTCTCTCTCTCTCTCTCTCTCTCTCTCTCTTTCTCGTGATAATTTCTTTCTCTTTTTGTTCTTTCCTTCTTCTCCTTCTCTCGTCCCCCTCTCTTTTTTCTCAGGTTCCTTCTCTTGATCATTTTCTTCCTCTTTCTCTTTTTCTTCCCTCCTCTTGTCTTTGTCCCCTCCTTCTTGTTTTCCTCCTCTTTTATCACTTCTCTTTTCTTCTGCTCCTCCTCCTCCTCATTCCCTCTCCTCCTCTCATTCCCCTCCTCCTTCCCTCCCCTCCCTCCTCCACTTCCCCATTTCCCTCCTCTTCCTCCGCCTCATTCCCTCCCTCCTCCTCCTACCTCCTTCTCCTTCTCCTCATTCTGCTCCTCCTCCTCCTCTTCCTCCTCCTACTCCTTTCTCCTCCTCCTCCTTTCCTCCTCCTCCTCCTCCTCCTTCCTCCCTCCTCCTCCTCCTCCTCCCTCATTTCCCCTCCTCTCCTTCTCATTCCCTCCTCCCCTCCTCCTCCTCCTTCCTCCTCCTCCTCATTCCCCTCCTCATCAGGGATAAACATCGCCTCATTCATCAGTCCTCATCAAGGAACTCGTAGAATGTCGAAGAATTCCGGTAGTTTTAGTCGCGTAGCTGGACTGGTAGAATGCGAGGGTGGGGGGAGGGGGTGGAGGTGGGGGGAGGGGGTGGAGGTGGGGGTGGGGTGTGGTTGGTGGGGGTGGTGGAGGTGGTGGGAGTGGAGGTGGTTGGGAAGGGGGAGGGGTGGTGGAGTGGTGGGGGGGGGGAGGGGGTGGTGGTGGAGAGGGGGAGGGGGTGGTGGTGGAGAGGGGGAGGGGGGTGGGGTGTGGAGGTGGAGGTGGTTTGGGAAGGGGAGGGGGTGGGTGGAGGTGGGTGGGGGTGGGAGTGGAGGTGGTTGGGAAGGGGAGGGGGGGTGGTGGAGGGGGGAGTGGGGAGGTGGAAGAGGAGGAGGAACAGGAGCAGAAGAAAAAAGAAAGACGGAGAAAAGGGAAGTAGATGAGGAGGAGGAGGAGGGGGAGGAGAAGAAGAAGAGGAGGAGTTTGAAGGAGAAGAAGAAGAAAAAAAAAAAAAAAGACAAAAAAGGAAGAAATAGAGAAGGAGGAAGAGGAGCAGGAACAGGAGTTGGGAGGAGAGAAGAGGAGGAGGAGGAGGAGGGAGAGGAGAAGAAGAGAGGAGGAGTTTTGAAGAAGAGAAGCCAAAAAAAAAAAAAAAAAAAAAAAAGGAAGAAATAGAGAGGAGGAAGAGGAGCAGGAAAGGAGTCGGGAGGAGGAGGAAAGGGAGAGGAAAAGAAAAGGAAGGAGGAGTTTGAAAGAGAAGGAGAAGAAAAAGCAAAAAAAAAAAAAAAAAAAAAAAGGAAGAAATAGAGAAGGAGGAAGAGGAGCAGGAGCAGGAGAGGAGCAGGTCACACGTGGTTTTCCGCCATTTCCCCGAGCGCGCCACCTGGGCGAAAAGAAGAGGGGGGGTGGAGGGGGGAGGGGAGAGAGAAGGAAGAGAGAGGGACCGAAGAGAGGAGGAGGGGGGAGGGGGTGGGGGAAGGGAGAGGGGATGAAAATAAGGGAGGAGGGGGGAGGGAGAGAAGGAGAGAGAGAAGCCGAAAGGAGGAGGAGGGGTAGGGTGGGGGAGGGAGAGAAGAAGGAAGAGGGGATGAAGGAAAGGAGCGGGGGAGGGGGAAGGGGGAGGGAAGCCGCCTTGCCGCAACTGTCCGCACTTGTCCGCCCACTTGCCACCGCCTTCCCCCAATTTCGTTTTTGTTTTCTTTCGTTC
>NW_020868537.1:306985-310109 GCF_003789085.1 Penaeus vannamei
TCGTGTTTCCGACGATAATCTCGAGGTCCGGTAACATCTTTCTCCCCTTCCCTCCTTCCCCTCCCGCGGCTCTTCTCCTCCCCCCCCCTCCCCACGGCGGCTTCCTCTCCTCACTCCTCCTCCTCCCCTCCCCTTGCCTCCTCCCCCTTCCCCTCCCCACCCCTCCTTCCCCTCCCTTCTTCTCTTCCCCCACGCCTCCCTCCCCACATCTCCCCTTCCCTCCCCTCTCTCCTCAACCTCGAAGGAAGGAGGGGAAGGGGAAGGGAAGTGGGCTGGAGGAAGGGGAGGGAAGGGAAGGGGGAGGAGGAGGAGGGGAGGGAGAGAGGAGGAAGGGGAGGAGGTCAAAAAGAGGCAGCTGAGGTGAAAGGTCATATAGGTGACACGTCGGCAGTTGGGGAGATTAGGTTACTCTGAAAGGCCTCGCTTCCCGATCGCATGGGGGAGGAGGGGGGATGAGAGGAGGGTGTTGGGGGGGTTAGGGAGGGGGGGAAAGGTATAGGGGAGGGAGAGGGTGGTATAGGGGGGAGAGGGTGGGATAGGGGGGGAAGGAGGGGAGGAGGGTGTGAGGGGAGGAGGAAGGGGGGGTGAGGGTCCTAGAGGGAGTGAGGGGTCCTAGAGGGGGTGAGGGGTCCTAAGGGGGGCGAGGGGGGGGGTTAGTGATGCTGTTTGGGGACATTATGAACGGTCACTGTTGGAAGTCGGTGTCCTCCGCCTCTCGAGGAAATTATATCAATTATCAGACAGTTGTAATCTAGTGTTGGCGGGTGAGGAAGAAGGAGGGAGGGAGGGAGGGAGGGAGAGTGGGGGAGGGAGGGAGGGAGGGAGGAGGGATGGGGGGGAGAGGGAGGGAGGAGAGGGGGGAAGGGGGGAAGTGGGGGAGGGAGGGAGAGTGGGGGAAGGGAGAAGAGTGGGGAGGGAGGGAGAGTGGGGGTGGGAGGGAGAGTGGGGGGGGAGGAGGGAGGACGAGAGGGGGGAGGGGAGAGAGAGAGAGGAGGATGGGATAGATAGATAATACATACATACACATATACAGACATACATGATACGTATACGTACTACATACAACATACATGCATACATTCATACATATATACATTCATACATATGTACATATACATATATAACCTACATACAATAAAAAGAAAGGGAGAGAAGGAACACGAAATAGAAAGAGAGAAAGATCTGGCGCCGAGAAGCCTCTTTCGCGAGCCTTTGTCACCTCGTCTCGAAGTGTCAAAACAAGTCTTCTTCAGCGGCCATTTTTTTTGTTTTTTATTTTCTTTTTCTTTCTCTTTTTGGAATTTTGAAGTCGGAGGATCACTTTGAGTGGTGTTAAAGTTTTTGTTTTCTTTTTTTTTAGATTAAAAAAAGAAAGTGACTCATTACATTGTCAGGAAATCGATATTTTAAAGATAAAAAACAACGTATTTCCTTAGACAAAACTGAAGTCTCTTTTTTTCTGCTGATCGCGAGTCGAAAATGATAATAAAAAATAATAGACTAATAGATAAATGAAAAAGAGAATAAATAAATGAATAAAAGAAAAGAAAAAAAGAAATTAAGAAATTAAGTTAATCTCACCGAGGATTTCTCAAGTTGATTTTCCCGCGTCTTTGGCAACGAACTCTACCTCGATCTTTACTCACGACTGTTACTCGCTCTGTCACGATGGGTTACGATCCATCACTCATTTCCTCCGAGGAACAGTTGGGGGGGGGCGCAGGGGGGTGGGGGAAGGGGTAGGAGGTGTGGGGGAAGAGGGGAGGAGGGGGGGGCGGTGGGGGGGGGGGGAGGGGAGGGGGAGGGGGGAGGGGAGAGGGGGGAAGGGGGAGGGAAGGAGGGAGTAGGGGAGGAGGGGGGAGTTAGGGGATGGAGGGGATGGGGAAGGGGAAGAAGGGGCCAAGGGGAAGTGGGAGAAAGGTAAGGGGAAGGGAGTGGGGAGAGGGGGGGCAGGGCAGGGGCAGGGGGAGGAGGGGCAGGGGAGTGGGAGAACGGAGGGGGGAAGGTACAAGGGGAGTGGGATTGGTGGGTGAAGGGGGAGGGGTGTGGGGGAAGGGAAGGAGAAGGTACAGGGGAGTGGAAGGGAAAGGGAAAGGTGCAAGGAGGAGGAGTAGGAGAGGCAGGAGTTGGGGGAGGGGGGGGGCAGGGAGAACGGGAGAGGCGTAGGGTCAGGGGGCGAAAGGGGGGAGGGGGGGAGGGGGGCAGGGGGAGGCGAAAGCGAGTCATCATCCCCGCTGTCTCTCCGTGTACGTACATTATGTTAATTTCGGCGGCTTTTCGTTACGTTATTATCTGGCGATCGAGGAAAAATTATTGCGGCGCGAGGTAATTGGGCGTAATGGTGCGAGTGCCGCGGGGTTGGGGGTCTTATTGTGGGGGGGAGGAGGAGGGGGGAAGGGGGTGGGGTGGGGGAGGGAGGAGGGTGGGTGGGGGAGGGGGGAGGGGATGGAAGGGGGGGATTGGGAGGGGAATGATGGGGTGGGGGGATGGGGAGGAAGGGGGATGGGGGAGGGAAGGAAGGAGGGAAGGAAGGTGAGGGGTAGGGGGAGGGGGGTGTTCGGGTTGAGGGAGGGGAAGGAAAGCGGAGATGAATAAAGGGGGGGGGGGAACGGGCTGGGGGAAGGAAGGGGGGGGGGAAGACGGATATGAGAAGGGTAGGGAAGAAAGGGGGAAGGAAGGGGGGAGGGGTAGGGAGGAAGGTGGGGGAAGAAGGGATAGGAGAAGAGAAGGCTGTTGGGGGTGTGGGTACGGAGGGGTATGGATGGCACTCCTCTCTTCGGCGGGGTCGTGGTTGCGGAGATTTTATTGTATTATTTGGTTATTATTTTTCATTTTCATTTTTGGTATTATTTTTCATTTTCATTTTTGGTATTATTTTTCATTTTCATTTTTGGTATTATTTTTCAATTTTTCTTTTAGCGTTGGAGGTAATTTTTTTTCCAATACTTAACGATTCAGTTCATAGCTAATGACGTTATCGTTGTTCCTCATAATTTCGTTTTGGCGTCTGTGCATAAATCTGAAATGTGAAAATCTGTTGAAATTTGTAATCTGGCATAATTCTCTGTGGAAATCTGTGGACACGAAATATTTCCGATTAAGATTCTCGCCTTATTCATTCATT
>NW_020868537.1:310209-335173 GCF_003789085.1 Penaeus vannamei
CTCTCTCTCTCTCTCTCTTCTCTTCTCCTCTCTCTCTCTCTCTCTCTCTCTCTCTCTCTCTCTTCTCTCTCTCTCTCTCTCTCTCTCTCTCTCTCTCCTCTCTCTCTCTTCTCTCTCTCTCTCTCTCTCTCTCTCTCTCTCTCTCTCTCTCTCTCTCTCCTGTCTTCCCTCCTTGTTTGCTCTCATTCATTGCTCTTTTTATTCTTCTTTTCTGTTTCTTCTCTTCTGTTTGAATCTTATCTCGCTTCGCTTCTTTTCTCTTCTCTTCTCTTTTCTCTCCTTCCTCTCTCGTCTCCTCTCTTCTTCTTTTCTCTTCTCTTCTTCTCACGTCCCATCCACACCCCTCCCCTCTGCACTCCCCTTCCCTCCCCTTCCCTCCCATTCCCTCCCTTCCATCCATTTCTCCGGCGACACCTTTCCCTGCCCCTTCCCCCGCTCCTTCCCTCCACCCACCATGCCCCCTCTCTCCATTCCCCCTGCCTTCCCCTCCCCCTCCTCCCTCCCTTCCCTCCCTCCCCCTCCCTCCACCCTCCTTCCCTCCCTCCCTCCCTCCCCCTCCACCATATGTGTTCGATGATCCGCATGTTACCTAACTTTGGGTCCGGATAATCGTCTGCCTTAATCTTGGCGGGAAGATCTCCGTGGGCCCGGGGGCTTTTTTTTGTGCGTGAGTGCGTTTGTCTGTCTCTGGGCGGGTGGGGGTTGTCTTGGGCGGTTAAGGGGGGGTGGGAGGGAGGGAGGGAGGGGGAGGGATATGGGAAGGGGAGTGGGGAGGGGGAAAGGGAGGGGAGGGAGGGGTGGGAGGAGGGGGAGTGGGGAGGGGTGGAGGGGAGGGTGAGGGGGAAAGGGAGGGGGGGGGGGGAGGGAGGGGGAAAAGGAGGGGGAGTTTGTGGGAGGGGGAGGGAGGATAGAGGAGGGGGATGGGGAAGATAGGGAGGGGAAAGAGGGAAGGATGTGTTCATGTTCATGTTCATTTGGAATTAACTATGCTAATTGTCAAGTCATGTACTTGGATTTTTTTTTCTGTACCTTTTATCAAAGGCTTATTTTATTTACTCGATTTGCTTTTGTTTACGTACTTGTCATATTCGAACATTTACATAAAACGATGACTTATATGGAATAATTTTCTATATCATAAATATGGATCCCTTTTCTGTATCAAACCACAGTTATTTTTTTGAATGACGGATAACGCGCGGTAGGTGAGAGAAAAAAAAATTAAAAACGAACAGAAAAAAGCGCTTTATAATCATTTTTAATTTACATCTCGTGTCCCTTTTTACCCTGGGGGCGACTTAGTAAAACAAGTCGTAGGCCTATAGAAGAAGAGCCTACAAGGGCCCCTTCCACACGGGAATATTTAGGCTTGTTTATGCGGTGACATCTTGCCCTCACTTCCTTGTTTGTGTCGAGGGTTCCGTCCACACTCTGCCGCCCCAGCCACCTGTTTTGCTGTCTGCTGGCTCCTCCTCCTGCTCTCCGCTGGCTCCTGCTGGGAGGGGGGAGGCCCGGGGAGTGAGGAGGACACGTGGTGAGGGTTGGAGAGACAAGTGAGGGCAGAGGATACAATAGTGAGGGCAGAAGGGACACTAGTGAGGGCAGAAGAGAGAGATAGTGAGGGCAAAAGAGAGATTAGTGAGGGCAAGGGAGACACTAGTGAGGGCAGAAGGGACCTAGTGAGGGGAGAGGAGACACTAATAAGGACAGAAGGGAGACTATTGAGGGGAGAAGGGACACTAGTAAGGGCATGAGACACCAGTAAGGGTAGGAGACAGGATGAGTAAGTGTAGGAGAAGACAAGTGAGGGCAGAAGTGACACAGAAGGGCAGAAGAAGAGTAGACTAATGAGGGTAGAAGGGACACTAGTGAGGGCATGAGACACCAGTAAGGGTAGGAGACACGATTGAGGGCAGAATAAACACCAGTGAGAGCAGAGGAGACCCAAGTGAGGGCAGAGGACACTCTAGTGAGGGCACAGGGGACACGTGTCAATGGCGGGGTAATTTTGCAATAAAGTGGCGACGGGAGGAGAGCGGGGGGGGGGGGAGAAGCAGGTGGGTGGATAGAGAACTGATGAAGGTGGGGAGAGCGATGAGTGGAGAGAGAGAGAGAGAGGAGAGAGAGAGAGAGAGAGAGAGAGAGAGAGAGAGAGAGAGAGAGAGAGAAGGAGAGGGAGAGGGAGAGGGAGGAGGGAGAGAGAGAGAGAGAGAGAGAGAGAGAGAGAGAGAGAGAGAGAGGGAGAGGAAGGAGAGGAGAGGGAGAGGGAAGAGGAGAGGAGAGAGGAGAGAGAGAGAAGAGAGAGAGAGAGAGAGAGAGAGAGAGAGGAGAGAGAGAGGGAGGGGCGAGGAGGAGAGAGGGCAGAAGGACGGAGGATGAATGGAGGCACGGGGGAGTGTAGATAGCGAGAGGCAAGCAAAAAAGTAAAGACACAAAATTAGAAAAAAGGAAGAGAAAGAAGGAGGAAGAAAAGATAAAGAAGGAATAAAAAAGGAAAGAAAGAAAGAAAGAAGGAAGGAAGAAGGAAGAAAGAAAATAGATAAATGAAGGAAGGAATAAATAAAGGAAGAAAAAAAGGAAGGAGGAAGGAGAAAATAGAGGACACAGAAGTAGAGGGAAGGTCGGGTAGCAAAGGAGGGAGAAGAAGGGAAAAGGAAGAAGGAAGGGGGGAAGCAGGAAAGGAAGAAGAGAGAATGAAGAAAGGAAGAGAAGGGAAGAGAGGAAGAGGAAAGGAAAGAGAAAAGAAAGAGGAAGGGAAGGGAAGAGAGAAAGAGGGAAGGGAAGGAAAGGAAAGAGGAAAGGGAAAGGAAGAGAGGAAGAGGAAAGGGAAAGGAGGAAAGGGAAGCTAGGAAGAGGAAAGAGAAAAGTAGGGAGGGGTAAAGAAGAGGGGAGTCCTGGGTAGGGGAGGGGGGGTCTCGGCCGGCCGGCTGGATTTAACTGGGAAGCTCCCCCCCCCCCTCTCCCCCGCCCACCCCCCGCCCACTCCCCCGGTGGCTGACGCTCATTACATCAGGGGTCCGCGATGCCCACGCCGATACCCTTGTTTACACTCAGTTCCTCTTATCACTGCCCTTACCCCCCCCCCCCACCGCGTTAACGACCCTCCCCCCCCTACCTCGGTATTGACCTTCCCCTCCCCCCCCTCCCCGTTTTAGAGTAAGGCCTTCCTCGCCCTCTTCCTCTTTCTCTTTCTTTCTCTCTTTTTCTTTCTCTTTCTCTTTCTCTTTCTCTCTCTTCTCTCTCTCTCTTCTCTATCTCTTCTCTATCTCTCTCTATCTCTCTTCTCTCTTCTCTCTCATCTCTCATCTCTATCTCTATCTCTATCTCTCTCTCTCTCTCTCTCTCTCTCTCTCTCTCTCTCTCTCTCTCTCTCTCCCTCTCCCTCTCCCTCCCTCCCTCTCCCTCCTCTGTCTCCTCTCCCTTCTCCCTCCTCCCTCCCTTCCACTCCCCCACTTCCACTCCTTCCTCCCTCCCTCCTCCCATTCCCACTCCCTGTTCCTCTTCCCCTCCAACCCCTCCCTCCATCCCCCCCCCCCCCCCCCCCCCGCCTCATTAAGATTTTGGCGCGAATTGTCTCTCGGCGCGCGCTCCGGCCACTAGGATTTTGGGCGGCTTGGCGGCGACACGCGCGGGTGGTTGGGTCGCGCTCGCTCGCTCTCTCGCTTATTTTGGGCTCGTCTGTGCGCTGTGGTGTCTGTCTGTCTTTCTGTTTGTTTGGTTGTTTTGTCTGTTTGTTTAATTGTTTGTTTGTTATGTAACCGTATCGCAAGCACGCACGGCACGCACGGACGCAATGCACACGCACGCAGGCACGCACGCACGCACGCACGCACGCACGCATCGCACACGCACGCACGCACGCACGCACGGCACGCACGCACGCACACGCACGCACGCAACACACACACACACAACACACACACACACACACACACACACAACACACACACACACACACACACACCACACACACGCACACACACATCTCTCGGCTTTAAACGGATTGCATCTCTCGCGGAAATAAGATGCCGATGATACTCTTGTTGAGTCACCCACCCCTGCTTAACCTCCCTACCCCCCCTCCTTGACTCCCCTCCTTGTTAACCTTCCCCCCCCTCCTTGTTACCTCCCTACTCCCCCTCCTTGTTAACCTCCCTACCCCCCCTCCTGTTAACCCCCCCCCCCTCCTTGTTAACCTCCCTACCCCCCTCCTTGTTAACCTCCCTACCCCCTCCTCCTTGTTAACCTCCCTACTCCCCCTCCTTGTTTAACCTCCCTACTCCCCCTCCTTGTTATCCTCCCTACCCCCCCAACGCGCAACCGAGCCCTGTTGCTGCTCTGTTACCCCCCCTGCCCCTCCCCCCCCCCCCCAACATCAACCGTACCCTCGCCTCATAGTCTTCTCATAGATTCGCCTCCATATTCTCTCCTCATAGCCTTGTCTCATAGATTTCGCCTCATATCCTCGCCTCATAGCCTTGTCTCATAGTCTCACCTCATATCCTCGCCTCATAGCCTCAACTCATAGTCTCACTCTACCCGCTGTTGCTACTCTGTTACCCCCCCCCCCTGTTGCTCTTACCCCCCCCTCCTCCCCCATTGTTACCCCGTGGAGTCACCCCCCCCCAACCTTCCCCCGCTCCCCCCTCCCTCCCCCCTCCCTCCCCCAAGGATGACTCATCGGACAATGATCCTACTTCTTTTCATCTTTTAAGTTTTGTTTGTTTTATTTCGATTCCTTATCTTTAGACGCGAGAGTGATAATTAAAAAGAAATATAGATATTTTATCTGGTAACTTTTGCTTCTCAAATGTATAGAATTGTATTTGCGCTAAAAATAGTTTTGTATTTGTGAAATGCAATAAAAATTGTATTTGTAAATGCAGTTTTGTATAAAATTGTATTTGCAGTTTTTGTATAAAATGGACGAAATGCACGTTGTATGAAATTGTATTTGTGGACGAAATGCAGTTTTGTATAAATTGTATTGTGACGAAATGCAGTTTTGTAAAAATTGTATTTGTTTGCAACATGTATGAAATTGTATTTGTGCCCCACGAAATGCGTTTGTATAAAATTGTATTTGTGGACGAAATGCAGTTTTGTATAAAATTGTATTTGTGGACGAAATGCAGTTTTGTATGAAATTGTATTTGTGGACGAAATGCAGTTTTGTATAAAATTGTATTTGTGGACGAAATGCAGTTTTGTATAAAATTGTATTTGTGGACGAAATGCAGTTTGTATGTGTATTTGTGGACGAAATGCAGTTTTGTATAAATTGTTATTTGTGGACGAAATGCAGTTTTGTATAAAAATTTATTTGTGGACGAAATGCAGTTTTGTATAAAATTGTATTTGTGGACGAAATGCAGTTTTGTATAAAATTGTATTTGTGGACGAAATGCAGTTTTTCTAAAATTGTATTTGTGGACGAAATGCAGTTTTGTATGAAATTGTATTTGTGGACGAAATGCAGTTTTAAAATTGTATTTGTTGCGTTTGTATGAAATGTATTTTGTGGACGAAATGCAGTTTTGTATAAAATTGTATTTGTGGACGAAATGCAGTTTGTAATAAAATTGTATTTGTGGACGAAATGCAGTTTTGTAAAATTGTATTTGTGGACGAAATGCAGTTTGTATGAAATTGTATTTGTGGACGAAATGCAGTTTTGTATAAATTGTATTGTGGACGAAATGCAGTTTTGTATGAAATGTATTTGTGGACGAAAATGCAGTTTTGTATAAAATTGTATTTGTGGACGAAATGCAGTTTTGTATAAAATTGTATTTGTGGACGAAATGCAGTTTTGTATAAAATTGTATTTGTGGACGAAATGCAGTTTTGTATTGTGGACGAAATGCAGTTTTGTATAAAAATTGTATTTGTGGACGAAATGCAGTTTTGTATAAAATTGTATGGACGAATGCAGTTTTGTATAAAATGTATTTGTGGACGAAATGCAGTTTTGTATAAAAATTGTATTTTGGACGAAATGCAGTTTTGTATAAAATTGTATTTGTGGACGAAATGCAGTTTTGTATAAAATTGTATTTGTGGACGAAATGCAGTTTTGTATAAAATTGTATTTGTGGACGAAATGCAGTTTTGTATAAAATTGTATGTGGACGAAACTGTGGACGAAATGCAGTTTGTATAAAATTGTATTTGTGGGATGCAGTTTTGTATAAAATTGTATGGCAGTTTTGTATTTGTATGGACGAAATGCAGTTTTGTATAAATTGTATTTGTGGACGAAATGCAGTTTTGTAAAATTGTATTTGTGGACGAAATTGAAAATTGTATTTGTGAACGAAATGCACTTTTTAATTGAATATTGTTTCGTATGTTTTTTTTTTCTCTTTAGTTTTATTATTTCCTTTATCCAAGGTCATCACATACCCATTTGAGGGAAAACCAACTCATTAAACATTATCATAGAAGTAATTAACTCGGAATATGATTAAAAAAAACACGTATTTCTTGCTCAAAAGATTCATGATTAATATTTTCCATGTTTTTTTTTTTTAAACTTTGAAACCTCATAACACGAAATGTTATAATTAAAAAAAAAAACGTATTTGCAACTGACGAAATGTAAAATCGTTCTGGTTTGATTTTTTATTTTCCTTTTTTACATTTTCCTTTAAGAAAGAAGAAGGAAAAAATGTATTTGATTATTTCTCTTCTACGTTTTCTTTTTTTCTTTACGTTCTCCTTCAAGAAAAAAGTGCATTCGTATTTGCTTATTTGTTTTTTTTTCTCTTTTTCTCTTCTTCTTCTTTACATTTTTCTTGTTATTTGTTTCTTACTTCTTTCTCTTCTTTCTTTTCTTTTCTTCTTATTGTTTCTTATTTCTTCTTGTCTATTTGTTTCTTACTTCTTTTCCTTTTCTTCTTATTTGTTTCTTACTTCCCCCTTTCTCTTCTTCTTTCCTCTTTTCTTCTTATTTGTTTCTTACGTCCCCCTTTCTCTTCTCCTTCTTCTTCCTTCTTTTCTTCTTATTTGTTTCTTACTCCCCCCTTTATCTTCTTCTTCTTTACACCTTTCTTCTCATTTGTTTCTTACGTCCCCCTTTCTCCTTCTTTTCCTTTTCTTCTTATTTGTTTCTTACGTCCCCCTTTCTCTTCTTTTCCTTTTCTTCTTATTTGTTTCTTACGTCCCCCTTTCTCTTCTTTTTCCTTTCTTCTTATTTGTTTCTTACGTCCCCCTTTCTCCTTCTTTTACTTTTCTTACACTTCTCTTCATTCATCTTCACCACGCTTCTTTTTGAGGGGAAGTTGAGGTTGCAGCGATCCCTGAGTCAGTGAATCACCGCTTGACTCACGCTTGGAGGTCCGTGAAGAAGGTGCATTGTCTTGGGAGCATCTTCTGGTCCGTTTTGTTTGTCCGTTTGTCGTTGTTGTTTGTCCTTTGTCTGTTTTTTGTCTTTGTGCTGTTTGTCGTTTGTTTGTTTGTTTGTTTGTCCGTTTGTTCCGTTTGTCCGTTCGTCTGTTTGTTTGTCTGTTTGTCCGTTTGTCTGTTTGGTCGTTTGTCCGTTTGTCTGTCTGTCTGTTTGTTTGTTTGTCTGTTCGTGTCTGTGGTATATCGAGCTGCGTGTCTTTCGTTATGGCTCTGTGAGAGGTTATGTGGCTGTATGTCAGTCTGGATGTTTATTTGTATATCTATAATTGTGATATCGTCCGTGTGGTGTGTGTGTGTGTTGTGTGTTGGTGTGTGTGTGTGTGTGTGTGTGTGTGTGTGTGTGTGTGTGTCTGTCTGTCTGTGCTGTCTGTCTGTCTGTCTGTCTGTCTTAACTAGCTGTCTGTCACTCTACCTATCTTTCTGATAGTCTATAGATATATCTAACACACACACAAAACACGTGTGTGTGTGTGTGTGTGTATACGTAATGTATGTATGTATGTATGTATGTTATGTATGTATATATATATGTGGTATTATACCCATGTATATACAGGGTCGTGATGTGAAAAAAAAAAATTCCCAGCGGAAGGACAGAAGAGAGCGAGAGTGACTAGGTTTCCTGCCGTCCTTCCCTTCCCCTTTCCCTCCCTCCCTCTTCCCCCTCCTGCCCCCTTCCGCTTTCTCCCTCCCTCCTCCCACTTCCCCCTCCCGCCTTCCCTCCCTCCCTTAGGTTTCCTCCTTCCTCCCTTTCACCCTCCCTCCTTTCCCCCCTTTCTCCCTCCCCCCCTCCCCCTTTCCCCTCCCTCCCCCTTTCCCTTCCTCCCCTCCCCCTCCCCCCTCCCCTTGTCCCCTAGGTTTCCTCCCTACCCCTCCCCCCTTCCCCTCCCCCCTCCCCCCCCCCCGTGGTGTGTGGGACTCTGAAGTCTCCTAATCTGTTTACTTGAAAAGGCGTGGCGTGACGACTCCGCCTATGCCGTCTATCAGTGGGGGGGTGGGAGGCAGGGAGGGAGGGGTGGAGGAAGGGAAGGAAGGGAGGGAGGAGGAGGGAGGTGAGGTGATAAGTCGGTTTGATTGAAGGAGGAGGGATAGGGAGAAGGATAGAGAATTAGGAGGGGGGGGGGGGGGATAATGAGAGGAGGGGTAGGGAGAAGAGGATAAGGGAGGGAGGGAGCGAGGATAAGGAGAAGGGGATAGGGATAAGGGAGGGAAGGAAGGATAGGGGGAGAGAGGAAGGAGAAGGCAGGATAAGGAGAGGAGGAATGAGAGAAGGAGGGGGATAAAGGATATAGGGAGCAGGAAGGGATAGGGAGAAGAGGATTAGGAGGGGAGGATAGAGAGAAGGGGAGAAGGATGGATAGGAGAAGGGAGGATAAGAGGATGGATAGGGAGAGGGAGGGATATAGAGAAGGAAGGATAAGGGAAGAGGAGAGGGAAGGAGGATAGGGGAGGATAGGAGAGAAGGAAGGATAAGGAGAGGGATAGGGAGAAGGGAAGATAAGTAGAAGGATAGGTAGAAGGAGGGAGAGGTTGAAGAAATAGGGAGAGGAATGGATAAGAAGAGCGAGAGAGGAAAGGATAAGGAGAGGAAATGGAGCAGAGGGATAAGGAGAGTAACTGGAAGAGAGAGAGGGATGAGAGGGAGAGGGAGTAGGGAAAAGATAGAATAAGGAGAGAAATTAGGGAGAGGAAAGGATAAAAGAGGGATAGAAGAGAAGGAAATGGACAGGACGGCGGCAATAGAGAAGGGAGAGAGCAGAGAGAGAAGTGAGAGAGAGAAACGAGAGGGAGAGAGAGAAGAGAGAGGAGAGAGAGAGAGAGAGAGAGAGAATAAAAAGAAAGAAAGAAAGAAAAGAAAAGGAAAGAAGGAAGAAAGAAAGAGAAAGAGAGAGAGGGAAAGAGTAGAGGAAGGGATAGGGGCGGAGGAGGAGGGGGGGGGGGGGGGGAGAGGACACTGCCCCCGGGGCCAGAGTCTCCACCTGTTGTACAGAAGTGTGGTCGAGCTGTCCGTCGCATGTCTTTGTGCTCCCCTCCTCTCCTCTCCACCCCCTCCCCCTCCCCTCCTCGCTTCTGATACTCTCCCTCCTCCTCTCCTCTCCCTCCTCCCTCTGATACTCTACCTGCTCCCCTCCCTCCTCTCCTCTCCTCTCCTCTCCTCTCCACCCCCTCCCCCTCCCCCTCCTCGCTTCTGATACTCTCCCTCCTCCTCTCCTCTCCTCCTCCTCTCCCTCCCTCCCTCTCTACTCTACCTGCCTCCCCTCCTCCTCTCCTCTCACACACCCTCGCCTTCCCCTCCTCCCTCTCCTCCTCTCTCCTCTCCACCCCTTCTCCCTTTCTTCCACCCTCCCTGCCCCTCATCCTCTTTCTCCTGGTCTTCATTCCCCCCTTTCTCCTTAGTCTCCTCCCTTTCCTCCCCTCCTACCTCCTCTTCTCCTCCTTTTCTCCTTCCTCTTCCTCCTCTTCTTACTCTTCTCTTTCCTCTTTCCTCCCCATCCTCTTCTTCTTCCTTTTCTCCCTAATCTCCTCCTCTTTCCTCCTCCTTCCACGCCCTCCCTGTCCCCCACTTCTCTTCTCCTTTCCCTCCATCCCCTCCCTCCTCCATGCTCTCTTAAGTCCTACCTCGTTTGGCTCCTGGTCTCAGTTCTTCCCGTTTTTTTTTTTATATTGAGTTTCTTCCCGTTTTTTATGAAGTTTAAATCCCCTTCCACGCCAGCCGGCCACGGGAGGGTCTGTTGCGGGGGATCGTATCAATTATGATCATGTCAGGTTGATGATTCTAGTGTTTTCTGTCTCGCTGTTTCTTTCTTCTTTTTCTTTTTTTTTTCTTTTTTTTTTTTCTTTCTCTTTGTTGTCTCTTTCTCTCTCTCTCTCTCTCTCTCTCTCTCTCTCTCTCTCTCTCTCTCTCTCTCTCTCTCTCTCTCTCTCTCTCTCTCTCTCTCTCTCTCTCTCTCTCTCACTCTCTCCTCTCTCTCTCTCTCTCTCTCACTCTCTCACTCTCTCACTCTCTCACTCCCTCTCCCTCTCCCTATCTTCCCTCCCTCCCTCTCCCTCTCCGTTTTTTTTTTTTTTTTTTGTTCTTTTTTCTTTTTTTTTGTCTCCGCGTGTTTTTGTGGATCTCGTTTTCTATGCGTCGCGGTTTGTTCTCTCGGTCAGAAGTTCGAGTAATTGGGTTGTTATTGTTTTTTTTTTATTATTATTGTTTCGCTTCTTTTGTCTCTTCTTTCTCTCTGTTTCTGCGGGATTCGGCTATCTTTTTTTTCTCTCTCTCTCTCGTTGTCTTTGTCTTCTTTGTTTTCTCGTTTATTACAGCAAAGAGAAAGAAAGGAGAAGGAGGAGGAGGAGAGGAGAGGAGGAGGAGGAAGGAGAGGAAGAAGAAGAAGGAGAAGGAGAAGGAGAAGGAGAAGAAGAAGAAGGAGGAGAAAGAGAAAGAAAGAAGAAGAAGGAGGAGGAGAAAGAGAAAAGAAGAAAGGGAAGAGAAAGAAGAAGGAGAAAAGAAGAAGAAGAAAACGAAATTTAAAAAAATCTCCTCTCACTCGGAAAAGATGGAGTAGGATCGGGAGTGAGTCGAGTCCTTGTCGCGAGTCAGTTAAGTGTCTGTCTGTGCGTGCTGGATACTTTTGCGAGCGTGTAGGATGTGTGTGTGTGTGTGTGTGTGTGTGTGTTGTGTGTGTGTGTGTGTGTGTGTGTGTGTGTGTGTGTGTGTGTGTGTGTTGTGTGTGAGGAGAGAGAGAGAGAGAGAGAGAGAGAGAGAGAGAGAGAGAGAGAAGAGAGAGAGAGAGAGAGAGAGAGAGAGAGTGAGTGAGTGAGTGAGTGAGTGAGTATGAGTATGAGCAAGCGTATGAGTATTAGCATGAGTGAGTGAGTGAGTGTGCTTGCGTGTGTGTGTGGTGTGTGTGTGGTGTCGACCGTGCGTGCGTTTTGTATCTCCCCGGCGTCGACACCACGGGCGCGGCAGCCAGCCTCTCAAGGGCACACGTCACCTCCTCGCGTCAGCTCATTATTACTCCTTACTCTTTCCTCGCCCGACTCGAGAGGAAGCAGCCCGGGCGAGGAGGGTGAGAGAGAGAGAGAGAGGGAGAGGGAGAGAGAGGGTGAGAGAGAGAGAGAGAGAGAGAGAGAGAGGGTAGGTGTGTAACTTATAGCGGCCAGGTGGGGAAGGGAGAGGGAGAAGGGAGGTGGGTGGGGAGGCGGGGGGGTTGGAGGGGGAAGAAGAGGGAGAAGGAGGGGAGGAGGAAGGGAGAAGGGAGGGAAGGAGGGAGAAGGGGAAGGGAGGAGGAGAAGGAGGAGGAGAAGGAGAGGGAGGAGGAGAAGGAGGGGAGAGGAGAGAAGAAGGGGAGGGGGAGGATTAAGTCCTCTTTTAAAGGCTGGCGGGCACACGGGGGAGATCGAGAGCAGGATTGGGTTGTGGGGATAAAGAGACGAGGAAGAGAAGAGGAGGAGGGATTTGAGGAGAAGGTTGAGAGACAGCGAGTGAGTGGAAAGTGAGGAGAGAGCGAGGCAGGTGGTTGGGAAATTAGATTGAATATAGGGCCGTCGGTTAAAGAGACGAGGGAGAAGAAAGAGGAGAGGATTTGAGGAGAGAGAGAAGACAGCGAGTGAGTGGAAAGTGAGGGGAGAGAGGCGAGGGGGTGGTTGGGAAATTAGATTGAATATGAGGGACGTCTTTGTTAAAGAACGAGGGAAGAGGAAGAGGAGGAGGGATTTTAGGTTGAGAGACAGCGAGTGAGTGGAAAGTGAGGAGAGAGGCGAGGCAGGGTGTTGGGAAATAGATTGAATATGAGGACGTCTTTGTTAAAGAGGACGAGGAAGAGGAAGAGGAGGAGGATTTGAGGAGAGAGGTTGAGAAGACAGCGAGTGAGTGGAAAGTGAGGAGAGAGGCGAGGCAGGTGGTTAGGAAATTAGATTGAATATGAGGGACGTCTTTGTTAAAGAGACGAGGGAAGAGGAAGAGGAGAGGGATTTGAGGAGAGAGGTTGAGAGGCAGCGAGTGAGTGGAAAGTGAGGAGAGAGGCGAGGCAGGTGGTTGGGAAATTAGATTGAATATGAGGGACGTCTTTGTCAACTCCGATGGTCTCGGCTGCAGTTCCAGGAGTTTGAGTTCGTCGCGGATTCAGTAATAGCAAAGAGGAAAGAAGGAGAAGAAGAAGGAGAAAAGAGAAAGAAGGAGAAGGAGAAGGAGAAGGAGAGAAGGAGAGGGAGAAGCGAAGAAGAGAAAGAAGATGGAGAGGGAGAAGGAGAAGAAAACGAATATACCACTCATACCAGTAAATACAACGAAGATAAGTGAAGACATTGCAACAACACGAATCACTTGATACTAATTGATATTCCCGAATCAAGAAAAAAATCTTAATTTACAAATTCGCCCATGAATAAAAAAAAAAAAAAAAAATACAAAGCCGCTCATGAATAATAAAAAAAAATCTTAATTTACAAATTTGTCCGTGAACCGCACCCCCCCCCCCAAAAAAAAAAAAAAAAAAAAAAAAAATCTCTTAATTTCGAAATTCGCTTAAGATGACAAGAACAATAAGCCAAACGGACGCGTCAGAAGCAGGTGTCGGTCGGTCGGTCGGTCGGTCGGTCGGGCTGACAACTCTCCTTCTCCGAGACTTTTAAAAAGAACAAAAGTCGGCGGCCACTTTCCGTCAGTCGGGCGATAAATTGTCTCTCGGTCGGTGACACTGGATCATATTCCTTTGGCTCATATGATATTCCGTCTCTCTCTCTCTCTCTCTCGTTTCTTCCCCTCCCGATTCGTTCCTTCCCCCCCCCCCCACCCCTACCCTTCTGCCTCCTTCCCTGCCCCGTCTCGAACACCCTTCCTCCCCTCCCTCCCATACCCCCCCCTCCCCCCCTCCCCCTTCCCCTCCCTCCCGCGCACCCTTTCGTCTACTCGCCTACCCCCTCCTCGTCCCCTCCCTCCCTTCCCGGCCGTTTCCTCCCCTCGTCTACCCGTACCCCCCTCCCTCCCCCTCCCCGGCCGTCCCGCGCCCACCCCTTTCGTGCTACCCGTACCCTCCCGTTCCCCCTCCTGCCGTTCCTCCCTCCCTCCCGCCGCGCACCCCCTCGTCTACCCCTACCCCCTTCCCCCCTCCCTCCCTCCCTCCCTCCCGCGCTACCCCTTCGTTCTACCCCTCCTCCCTTACCCCCGCCCCCCCTTCACACGTCCATCTGGTGTCCCATTACTCTCGTGGGGGCGCGCGTAGGGTCCCGAGGAGGAGCAGGGACGATCTTCGCCCTTACGGCAAGGCGTCGGAAGGTCGACGATCCTCGAACGGGTGTAGCTGTGGCCCGCGGGTGGTTCGTCGACTATGATCGGTTCCCGCCAGTGCTGTATGAAGTAGTTATCACACGCCGATTTCGGGCCAGATTTTCTCTCCGTCTTGGTTACATTAGCGTCACCTGGGCGGGGTTCGCTTCTCTCTGTGTCTGTGTGTCTGTCTGTCTGTCTGTCTCTTTTTCTCTGTCTCTGTCTCTCTCTCTTCTCTCTCTCTTCTCTTCTCTTCTCTCTGTCTCCTCTTCTCTGTCTCTCTCTCTCTCTCTCTCTCTCTCTCTCTCTCTCTCTCTCTCTCTCTCTCTCTCTCTCTCTCTCTCTCTCTCTCTCTCTCTCTCTCTCTCTCTCTCTCTCTCTCTCTCTCTCTCTCTCTCTCTCTCTCTCTCTCTCTCTCTCTCTCTCTCTCTCTTCTCTCTCTCTCTCTCTCTCTCTCTCTCTCTCTCTCTCTCTCTCTCTCTCTCTCTCTCTCTCTCTCTCTCTCTCTCTCTCTCTCTCTCTCTCTCTCTCTCTCTCTCTCTCTCTCTCTCTCTCTCTCTCTCTCTCTCTCTCTCTCTCTCTCTCTCTCTCTCTCTCTCTCTCTCTCTCTCTCTCTCTCTCTCTCTCTCTCTCTCTCTCTCTCTCTCTCTCTCTCTTTCTCTCTCTTTTATTCTCTCCCTTGCTCATTATTATTTTACTCGGGTAGACGATCGTATTAGAATTACAAATTTTGGGTGGAATGGATGCAAGGTCTGGAGGTCCGTCGTGAGGTTGATTATAGTGTTCGAAGGGCACGAGGCGGGTATTAGGAAGCATATGGGTATAAATTAGCATGTAACTGTTTGCCCTGTTCCGAAGAAGCGCTGTGCTGTCGGGGTGGTATACTGTACGTTGCGTGGCCCTCCGCTCTGAGGACCTCTCCAAAATTCGTCGATAAATGTAGTGACGAGTGTGATTGACAAGTTCGATTTTGTCTGTTATGGTTTCCGTGGTATAAAAAGGCCTCGGTTTTAAGTGTCTGTCTCTTTCCCGTGGTCGTATTATACTTGCCATTTGCATTCGTTAGCGTATGTTGGTCTTAACTGCTTGAGAGTATGGTGTGTATGTGTGTTCGAGATAGAGAAGCACATGTATTATGGTAATGCACAGACCACCTGGTACTGGCTGTTCGTCGGAGGCTGTTTTGTGGTTTCATGTGTGCTTGTGGGTGCGTTTGGCGTGTGCGTGTGCGAGTGCTGGTGTAAGTGAAGTGCGAGTGCTGGTGTAAGTGATTTTGCGAGTGCTGTGTAAGTGATTTTGCGTGTGCGTGTGCGTGTGCGTGTGTAAATGATTTTGCGAGTGCGTGTGCGTGTGCTGGTGTAAGTGATTTTGCGTGTGCGAGTGCGAGTGCTGGTGTAAGTGATTTTGCGAGTGCGTGTGCGAGTGCTGGTGTAAGTGATTTTGCGAGTGCGTGTGCGTGTATGTGTGTGTGTGCGACGTGCGCATGCGTGTGTCTTGGTGTGTGCGTTCGTATACGCGTGTCTTGTGTGCGTTCGTGTACGCGTGTGTATCACGTGCGCGAACTCCTGACTTGCCTCACTTGGGCTCTTGCCAAGTTTTCTCGTGTGTGTTATTTCTTTTTTTTTAGATTTTTTTTTATTACGTGGAAGGAAAGACGGGAAAAGGGTTCAGCTCGATGATATGCATTATCGTGGTACAACTCCACCCGCGGAGGAGTTGTACCCTTTCTGTGAAGCAAGGCGGGTGTTCGAAGCCATTCATCATTTTACATTTACCAGCACGCGTATTTTAGATTTACGTTTACCTATTAGATACATCGCTTAAACTGGTGTGCGCAATTCGCTCCATTGGCGGAATTAACGTAGTAATTTCAGCGGCAGTAACTCTTTCACCGACCCAATTCTGTCCGCATCTGACACGACGGGGAATTAATCTGTTTTGAGGTCTTAATCATCCGCCTAATGAAGACATAGGCCTACGCCTCCCTCCACAATTCCAAATGGTATAATGTCACTCGTTGATCGCCATGTGAGGTGTGTATTTAAGGGAGCCTAAACATAGCCCTTAATTATGGAGGTCTTTGAAGGGGCGGGGACAGAGGTTGAGGATATTAATGGTGGTGTCATATGTCTTTTCTGTTAACGTTTCTTTGGTTTTTGTTTTTGTTTTTTGTTGTTGTGACGGGTTTTAGCTCTCCTGTCTTTGTTGTTGTGTTTCGGCGGGGAATGATTACTTAGCGTCGGCCGCTTGTTTACATTTTATAGCTGTTTTTGTTTATGGGATCTCGGGAAAGAGCACTTACAAAGATGTGTCGTACATGTTTTAAAATAGCAAGATATCGTCTGTTTAAAAAAAAGTGAAATGTATACCCCGTTTCTTGACATAAAGTTGATCGGGTCAGGAAGGATGGACGGGCATCAGCATTACCCTGATGGGCGTCCAGGGGCTTTCCTGGGATGACGGAGGGGGGGGGGGGGGAGGGCCGGGGCCGCAGCCTCGCATGTCCACCCTGAGGGCCGAGCCACCGAGCGCCACTTCACGCACATCGACGCCTCTTAGGGTCAGAGTCCCCCGGCGAGACATGCGATTCGCTGCCGTAGTGCACGCCCGCGCCGCTGGCTGGCTGGCTGGCAGGCAGGTGGATTGACCCTTGACCTTGGCGGGGTCTTCGGTTACGTGACCCTTATGCTAGAGTGCCGGAGGCTGCTCTCCCTCCCTCCCTCGGGTAATTGGCCCCTCCCTCGCCCTCCGCAATTAGTACCCATGTATTCTACCCTCATGTGCTTTGCTCTCTCGTGCGTGAGAATTAGTGAAAAACCCGCGGTCTTCCCATGCGTGGCTAGAAAGAAGCTGACCAATCCTTCTGAGTGTTTAGGACGGAAACGAAACGGGCAAATGCACCAAGAATCGGCGTTTCGTGGCGAGAGGCGTTTGGCACAGTAGCCCACTAGCGCCGCGCTCCTCTTCCGCCCTCTGGCTGCAGGCGTGGCGGGGGAGGCGACAGTCGGGCATCGTCCTACAGCACAGTAGTTGCCGTGAGCTCCCCGGGGCGCTTTTGTGTCGGCTTCATCGTGCCCTCGCAGCAATGGCCGAAGGCGGCCTCAGAGTTGCTGCTTTTGCTTGGCAATGCTTTACATGGGAGGTCGAGGGAGAGAAAGAGGGGGTTGGGGGTCGTTTGATAGATGAACACACTCCGGGAGGTGTGATGCCATTTATTGGCAATGATAACGTATATATTATTTATTTCCTTTTGCCGTCTGCACGTTTCATATATAGAATCACTTGATTAGCCAAGTTTTATATGATTACTAAAGTGTGTATTTTTTGGACAGGAGGCGTAGGACACCGGCGACGCGTGCTGGTGCTGGCCCTCCCAGACCTGGTGGCCGACACTGAGGGCAGAGCCAGCGGGTCGTGCACGCCCCCGTCCTCCGCCCACTCCCCCACGGAGGCCAAGGGCTCACGGGTGTCGTTCAGCCACGCCGTCAGCAACGCGACCGGCGGCGCTACCAGAATCCACTCCCGGCCAGCTTGGAGCCGCCCTCGGGCTCTGTCTTGTGACGTCACGCTGGAGGTCGAGTTGGGGCAAGAGCTCAGGAGGATCGGCGACACCTTCCACCGAGCTCATGCTATGGTAGGTAGTTGCAGTGGGAATCACTTTAATGTTGTTAGGATACGGGTAATTGGGCTAATTGCAAGTGTATGCTGTAGTATGCGGTTGCGTTAGTCATATTAATGTTCAAATGAGGTAACAGACAGGGTTTATGCTATTGTGTGCACTGGATGGTTAGTCAACATTGACATCGTTCAAATTAAGTGTTTTTAAAATCTATGTTTCCTATTATTATATGATTTTTCTGTTACATAAAGCCCTATGAATCTGGATGAAAAAACTATCATGCTTCATAATATTGTGTACATATTACTATGTTTGTATTCACATATTTATCAACTTGCAGGCCATGAATGAGGAAGCAAGTGTCTGGAGTCGACTGCGCAGGAGTTTTCGCTCCTCAGGCTCCCGCTCCACCCTCACTACATCGTAAGAATCACCATCAACTCACCAGTGAATTCAAGGTTAAGAATTTCACTTGTGAGAAGAAACCATGGAAGACTTCAGCTGGTTTTCAGAGGAAATGTTATATATCAAATTTTCTAATTCTAAGTAGATGATTGTTCTGTAACCAGTTGAGGTTGATTATTTACTCGTGCCTTATGTACTGCATTGTATAATCAGTCCAAGAACCTTTGACATTTGGTAATATGTAGTAGGGTTATGTTGCATGCCTGTTGTAGCATATGATGTTTATGGTTTGGTAAAGTTAAGTATAATGCATTTACTATTTATAACAATCTTTCATCAAGTTGTAGTGTAATACTTGTTATGTGTAATTTAAATTCATTGTTAACATGATTATATTACACCTGCATAGTGTTGCTCAAGAATTAAGGTTTGGTGCCATAACATTTTCCCTTTAGATGTCTGATGAATTTTGCAGGACTGTATAACACTCATTAAGTGTAGCACTAAGATGACATTTACATAAAGACATGTATGGGTATTATAAATGCGCGTGGAATTACTTGTTCTTCAGCTTGTGCAAGTCATTGAATATTGCTCATAACCAATAAGTAAAACTCCCTTTGTGCTCATAAGTAACAGAGATGAAATAGAAGTGCAGATGTTGCTATTATCTAAATCATAATTGATATGTAATATCTTTAAGTGAAAAACTTGATAGCTAAAAAGATTTTAGAAAGTTGGATATGGAGTTACAGTTTCAGAAATGAATCTTTAAGCTATTATGCTTTTGTTGATAAAGGCATGCAAGTTAATAACCAATATGTCCAGCAACTTCTAATTAATGTAAATACAGGGTATTATTAGTGTATAGGAATAATGTCATTAGGTGTTACTGGAACATACAAGTTATTATGTATAAAAAAATGCTTTTGGTTTGCTGTACAAAGTAAAATAAATCAAGTTGTAGGATTTTCTGTAACCAAAAGTTTTGCCAAAATTGGGCAACTTTATTTCAAATTATTACAATGTTAATAATTGTATTTGAAATACCAGTGAATTGACATTTATTTACTGAAAAAATAGTAATAGGTTGTAAGTTTTGTGATTATTGATCTCATTAGTTAACTTTGTACATAGTACTTGTGCATTTGAAAAGAATGGATATTTTGCATTTCGAGAGAGCATTCACTTGTCTCATTATAAACTTTGCATTAGAGGAACTTTTGGGTGTTGGATGAATTTTCCAGCTGTAAACTGCAGGTGGACTTGTTGGGTTGGATTTTAAAAGCAAAGATAACATAGCAAGCAAGGTCTTCTTCAGTATTTAGGAGATTTATATATTTTTTACACCTGTATGTTTTATTCAGGAGCATTGGTGGTGCTGAGTGTCCATGGTAGAGAAAGGTTGTTTTTATTCATGATGTCCACTTAGATTCACAAATGAAAAAGGAATTACTTGTCAGTAGTTTTGAAAAGTTGTCTCCAGAATTAAGTCCTTGAGTATTTAGAACCTATATACTAAATTTGTAAACCAGTACCTTCTCCCTTTTTAGAAAAAAAAAAATTGTATGTATATATATTTATCCTTTTTATTTAATGAGAAGAAGTGAAAGGTAGACTATTCTAGTTTTGATTGTGATTTTTACCTAAGAATTTGTGTGAGTAATGTGGCCTTAACCCTTCAGTTATGGAAGAGGCTATAATCGTCATGACATAATGGCCTATGATGTATATACATGTCATGACTCGAACAGGTGGGCTATACACAGTCTAGGCCTTGCCACAAAGTCTACACTGTTGCGTAATTTTACATCACAAAAAATTCTGGCGCTGTCATGATAGAGACAAAATAGTTATTTTTACTGATCAATTTTTGAATTTGATTTAATTGGGAGGAATCATCAGTATTGTCACTGACACTTGTATGTAAATAATAATTTGTCTTTCAAATCCTATACTAGAAAATCTATGGACCTCACATTCCATGCTCAGATGTAAAGTGATATATATGAAATTGTACATATTCTGTATTGGTTTTCCCTCATTATGAAATTCAAAAACCTCTCTTGTATATATATTAAAGGTGCTCTTAAAAGATTTGCATCATGATTAATGTTTAATGAGTAAAACAGTAATGTGGAAATGTGGAGATAACAACCAGAATGATAATGCTGGATGGTATATTGAAAATTGATTTATATAGCTCAGCCATTTCTGTGTTCATTTAAAAGTGTTTGTGCTCAACTAGGTATGGATTTACTAGTATGTCAGTGTAAGTTTGCAGTGAACATGTGCCAGCCAATTAATTACTAAGAATGTTTTCACGGTCTTTTATGTAATGTATTATCCACTGCCAGCATTGCTCACATTATGATTGAGTATGATGTAAAGAATGCTGTCTACTCACATGATGTTGGTATCTTTCTGAATCGTTGATTGATGATTTAGTGGTTGAGTGAGAAAATTAGTTTCGCAGAAGACACCCACATACTCGCACCCAAATACACAGACACTCATGCACACACATGAACATAGACACACACACACGCACACATGCACACACACACACACACACGCATGCATGCACGCACGCACGCACACACACACACGCATGCATGCACGCATGCACGCACACACACACACACACACACACACACACACACACACACACACACACACACAACACACACACACACACACACACACACACACACAACACACACACACACACACACACACACACACACCCAGACAGACACACACACACACACCCAGACAGACACACACACACACACCCAGACAGACACACACACACACACAGACACACCCAGACACACACACACACAAACACACACACACACACACCCACACACCCAGACAGACACACACACACACCCAGACACACACCCACACACCCAGACACACACCACACACCCAGAAACACCCACACACACCAGACAGACACAACACACACACACACTCAGACAGACACACACACCCAGACACACCCATACCCATACCCATACCCATACCCTCCCCCCTCCTACACAAACACAAATATGCACACCTACTTACCCTCCCAAATACTTACCTTCAAATCATGTACACCCCCACTCCCACGCCTGATCCCCGATCCCCTACACATATCCTGTCTTCATATTCCTTCCCTCTGTCTTTTTCTCTCTCTCTTTTGATAACACCATCTGTCTCTTACCACTGGCCTCCCCCCCCCTAATTTTCTGTCCTTCTATGTCTCCTTCCCCTTAATCTTTCCAAAAGAAGTAATATATCATATAGATACTTGTTCAGTATACAGGGTGAGATTGGGTGCTAAAGATATTGAAAATCTAAGGGTTATTTTAAATGAATGCATTTCTTTCTGTGGAGTCCTGAAGCCTTATTGTGTTACATGTAGATATCAGAATCATAGTTTGCTGAATACTAAGAATTCTTCAGCACACGTCATTTGCTGTTTGAGGATAGTGGCTCTTGTTGTAGAAAACACTCAGATTTTTCTTTTACATAATGGACGGATTGTATGTGACTAATAGAATATAGTGCTTCTTCTGTACTCCTTTACTTTCTTTTTGAACAGAGCTTGTACCAATAGGTATGTTCAGATGTTGGCATTTACATAATCTTTTAAAATTGAAAATAGAGTTACGGTACTTTAAGTTTCAACATTCTATGTCTTTCAGGAATCTGTGATTTTTCATAAGGAAGGTCTTTCGCAGAGAGCCAAAGTTATTTGTTCACTGTTATTTACAACCATATATATTTTCTACATTTGCTAAAATAAAAGCTACATGAAATAACTGATGTTTATATTTGTTATAACCCTTTTGAAATTAATTTGCATGTAGGAATTAAATCAGGCTGATTACTATTATATCATTATATTAATTTGTATGAAGTGTCTACTTTGGTAAAATGTAATATTTTTTTATCATTAAACTCAAAAAAAAAAAAAATTGAGGATCACTGCTTATGGTGTGATGAACTTTACAACTTCAATGTAGAAATTATCAATTTTCTTAATTGTTATATAAAAGCTAAAAACTTTGAAGGGGGCACTGGCCAAAATATTAAAGGTCCTCTTGTTCCCTATACCCTTTCTAATCAAATATAAGCATATTATGCACCAATGTAATGTACAGTGCCGTTTTTAACAAATTATGATTGGGATTGAGGAATCAGAGAGAGAAACCTTGACTTACAGAAAGAACAATAGGGCTGATACTCGAAACTCCCATTGCGTTATGTAGTATGACAGTCCATTTTTCCTTGGTATATTGATGCACCTTTATCCTGACCCAAGTTTGAAAGGGTGTGGTGTACTATTTTCTTATGTGAAGGGAAGAAGCAATAAGGCAAAAAAAAAAAAAAAAAAAATTTGGGATATTCGTTTTTCTTTTTCTTCTCTTCGTTGTTTCAAAACAGGAGGCTTAGTAACCAGAGGTAGCTCAAGGCCAAGTCGATGCAGCAGAATCTGATGATTCAGACTGGATACTATTTTATGCCAGCATGATTCTGGTATCAGCTATTCCAGTTTCTTGCCTTATTTCAAGGACAGGCTAGTGTTTCAATGCTTTGTAATGACTTTTGGGAGTTGGGGATCCATTAGCAGGATGCACACATTGATTCTCATCTGCTCGACTACTCTGATGCGTTAAACAAATAACGAATGCCTTAATATTGGGCATGACATCAGATAAAGAGCTAGTACAGAACTGCCAATATCAGATACTAATCTAACCATACATCTATACAGTAAGATGTAGATAGGAGACAGATCTGAACTTTTCTTAAAAAAGGATAATCTTTAAAAATACACCTGATTAGAACTATTTCTTTTTTTATTTTCCACTTTACACATGGGAATACATCTACAGCAAACAAATACAAAGTACTGAAACCTGCTGATCTCTTAACAAGCAGTTTTATATGTAATCAGTAAAAAATCTATAGTTTACAAATAACTCAATATATTTTAATTCCATTAATCCTAATAAATACCCCAAAAAGGGAATACAAAAAAGCAACAAAAAATAATGCACTTTGGCAAAACAAGAGAAAGAAAATACAGGGGGAAAAACTTTTTACCAAATATAAAAAAAAAGAAAAAGACTATACAAAAAAAAAATCCATGTAGACACAATCGTATTTATTACCTGCACCATATGCAAATGACTCTTCCTATAAAACAAATCCAGATCTCTAAGGAGAGAAAAGAAAGAGAGAGAGAAAAAAAAGGGGAAAAACCTCAAATAATCACAGGATACAAAACCATACTGATTATTTTTCTCTTCACACACACACCCAATCAGACAAGAAAATTACCAAGCTATGACACCTGTTCCACATCGGGTGTGCATAATCTCTGGTCATTTTGATTACCAAGTAACAAAAAGATGAAAAGAAGATAAAGGGATAAAATAATAATAATAATAATAATAATAATTATTATATATGAAAGACTATAAAAAAGTATGGAATAAAGAAAAAAGAATATGTATGAAAACAAGAAACAAGAAAAGAAGAAAAAAAGATGAAAAAGAAAGGGAGGGAAAAAAAGGTAAAAGAAAGATAAGACAGAGATAGATAGACACATAGAGAAGCAAAAGAAAAGAAAATAGGGAGTAGGAGGAGGCAGGGAGAGAGAGAATACAGCTTCCTGCACTTGAAGCTGACCTATGCCTATTTAGACTGTGCCTTTGGGAGTTTCACGAGGAAGGTGTGGTCCGAGGCAGGAGGATGAGACCTGTTGAATAGGGCCTGGCGGATCGTCGAGAGGTCGGGTGCCACCTGCTCCTCCTTCCTTGAGCTTTTGAGACCCGGCAATCCTGCAGTGCCTCTGCCGCTTGTCAACAGACTGCTGCCACTGTGTGAAGAAGTGGATATATTGAGCATTTATATAATGTAACTAACCTTAATGACAAATATGCTAATGATGCTAATAAATAATTCAGAATAATAAATAGTAAATATGCTTATTTTTTCCACCATATTAATGATCATTATAATAATAATAATAATAATAATAATAATAATAATAATAATGAATCAATATACTTGTTATACAAACAATCAATAATTTAGTACATTGAAATCATCAGAGATTCATTATTTATTGTAATAATAGTAATGACCATTATAATGATGATAATGTCAATGATGGTGATTATCGATGTTGAATAATAATAATAATAATAATAATAACAAAGGTAATAACAATAACAACAAACATCAATGTGCATAAATATAGCAATAATTTGATTTCTGAAACATATCAAAAATATAATCCTAATCCTAATCCTAATCCTAATAATATTTCAATTATTGTTCATAATGCTAATAATAATATAAACAATGATTACAGTAATAGTAATAGTAATAATAATAATAATAATAATAATAATAATAATAATAATAATAACAATAACAACAGCAATAATAACAGTAATCATAATAATGATAATAATAATGAAAATAATAACAATAATGAAAATAATAATAACAATAATGAAAATGATACTTATAATAGTGATAATGATAATGATAATAATAATAATTCCAATGACAGTAAATGTATTAACAAAACTAATGAAAGCAAATAACAACACAGAGCAGCACAATAAAAAAAGGGGTTACCGAACACAATACACAAAAGCTTATTCTACGGTTAAGTTAATGATGAGAAGACAAGCAAGTTACTTCAAATACAAATAAGAATTCTCACTGGCAAATGCAAGACATCTACAATACTTAGTAGAGTAACAGATACCTGTACAATGATCAACCATGCATTTATCACTGACAAATGAATTCTTGTACTGTGACTCTAGGCATTACTTTGTGCTTGATGGAGAGCACCACAACTCATTTAATGTTAAGAATATTCTGACAAACAATATGCCTAATTTATGCATTATTGATTCATTTATTCATTCATCTATTTTTTTTTTTTTTTTTTTTTACCAAGGGCAATAATGCCATATTCATACAAAGTTCAACAAGTGAAAAAAGGGGTCAACTTACAAGACTTACTCTCACACATAGTAACCCGTGCGCCCTCTACCGTCCCATGAAAAAGAAAAACAAAATTAGACGTCTAAGAATCTACTTCGCTCAGTCCCGCACTTATTGCAGCCCTCCTGACAAACAAACAAACAAACAAAAAAAAATCTGGCATTGCTATAAACATGAAAGAATTAATTTCAAACTTGATTTCAAATTATGCAAGTGTTTTACTTCTCTCTCAACCAAAATGAGATGTGTGA
>NW_020868537.1:342773-350024 GCF_003789085.1 Penaeus vannamei
CCTATGAAACATACTGAAAGTGATGATAAAGCTACTTTATCAGACTTACCCTGAAATTATTTGCTGTAGTTATTTTTAAACGAGTTGGTCTGATCTCTTCCATCTCTGGAGATTTTCTGGAACGGTACAGCCTGTGCTCAGGAGATCGAGCTCTCATCATGGCATCTGACCGCATCCCACTCACACTGTATGTCTGTGATCCTGCTGAAGACAGCCCCATGGATCGGATAGGAGGATTCCTGGCTGTCAGCTTCACCGGGGGTTCCCTCAACTCTTGCTGTCTGTACAAAATGCCATGAGAGGAGAGTTAATACTCTTACCCAACTGAAGACACAATACCTCAAAATAATGACCATAACTTATCATAAATGTGCAATATGTGTAACTGTTGCCCAAGTGACCAGTGTAAAATTTAATCCTGGGGGTGCCATTCCACAAAATGGTTTACAAAAAAGTGCTTGAACTGGTTAATGGTTATAAAACAAATAATTGTGCTAGACATCATAGGTCTAGAGTAAAGTATTGTGGCAAAAAGGGTAAAAAAAAGTTGGTGATTAGGATAAAATGTGTTTGATGTCAAAGATTATAGAGCATTATAGGATAGTATGGTAGTGAAAAGGGTAAAGAAGGGTAGCAAATGAAGTAAAGCAGAGATTAGTCAAAGAGGAAAGGGTTAAGGGTATAGGGCAATTGGATGAATTGGAGTATATATGTGGCTGGGGAAGGAACAGGAACATTGTTTATGGAAAACTGGCTAAGAGTCATTATGAAACGGGTAGAGATGGCTGTTACAGAAGTAGGATAAGAATCCAGGGAATGAGATAGGAAGACTGGAGAAAGTGGTGAAATATCAGGAAGAATGTCAGGAGGGGAGAGATCCAGAGAAGAAACGAAGGAATGATAATGGGGAATGAAAAGGGAATGGTGCACATGGAGGAGACGATGGGGTGTGCTGGGAGAGAGTGGGAGGAAGTGGGGTAGAGGGAACTTGAGGAGGAGGAGGATGGATATCAGCAAATACTTTGTATGTAGAGGGAATAAGAATGGAGGGATTGGAGGGTGGATGAGACAGCGGAGCATTCTAGAGGCACGGTCAGACTACCCATAAATTTCACTGGAATACTGCGATTTTCTATGGGCTTAAACCAGCCCACCCATCCATGGTGTTCACATTGCGAAAAGAACAATCGGTTTTGTCCTGTGGAATTGTGGCAATTGACCACAGAAACTTGCTATGCATCCTGCAATCTTCTCCCTAACTCTTGCTTCTCTTTCAAGCTTCTAGAGTTCTAATCTTTTCTAGGAGGAAGTGCTTCAGAATTCCACATTTCAAATATTCATGGGATCTGAGGTTTCAATTTATGGTTGGTGGCTATGCTTTTGTTTATACTCCTGATGGACAAATTTTTGACCCAGAGAAGTCTGATCTTCACTATCTTTTGTAATATAGTATTTCAAATAAAACACACTATATCTGCAAAGCTGGAAATCACTACCAAACAGTACATATCAAAGTACTGGAAGCCTGGGATAGCAAACAATGCATATTTACTTTCCACAAAGTTAACCTTGGTTTGGCTTTATTTGTTACACTCATATCTATAATTTGTTAGAGTAACCAACGTTTCACATATCAAACTCTTGACTAGTAATATTATGCACCATTTATTTGATCTTGGTTAATATATATTGTGCAGAATCCCGACTTCTAGTATTCTAATTACTATTTTTATTTGTCTCTATCACTCATCTGCTATTTCAGATTCTCTTATATCAATTATCACTTCCATCTACTCATGAACTGCTCTAATAATTCAGTGAATACTTTAAAGTTATCTGTTGAAGATCTGTATCCTCTTTACAACAAGAATGATGATGAGGCACACAAGGCTTCCCTCATGTGGCGTCCTCATGGTTGAAACCTGCGCAAACTATGAAAACAGTTGGTGAGAAACATCCATCAAAATTATCAACTCTTTGTGAATCATTTTTGTCTCTGCTTCCCAGGTATCATTTTATGACAACTTCTGTCAACTGTGCTTTAGGAACACAACTGGGTGATACTGACATCTCCACCCTCAACCATACAGATAACCTCATTACACTAAGTAAAAGTATTAGCTAAATTGCTAACCTTGACCATGTGTAGTTGATCGTGGTCTGCTGATATCACAACCTTAGCTGACATTTTTGTTCTTTTCTTGCTTTTAACCCTTTATTGATTTAATCATTTCATAGTGACCTTGACGTTTCTCTCTTTGATCAGAGAGCAATTTCCTTTTTGAATGGGCCAAAATACTGAAATCTCCATGAGGTTAATGCCTTTTTTGTTAAGGAAAAAATAATGTTCTTAAGATTAGACCTTGTAGAGAAAATGGATACCTGTAAGGGTTGCACTGAATTACCAAATCTGCTGTGGAGAGATTAGACCATATACAACTGTCGATGCGAACACAGAGTCAAAATACCTTGCGACTTGCTGATAGGATGGATTATAAAAGTCTGCTTTGTCATTCTTGATTGTCACAACATGGGGGTTATTTGGCAACGGATGATAACGTTCACCATCCCGAGTTCTTGTAACAGACTGTGGTCGACTGTTTGACGGAATTTGCCTCTGCAGTCCTTTTGAGAAATTGGTAGCAGTTGGCTTTCCTCTAACTATGACATTCCCTTTGCCGAGGCCATCACCCCCAGCCACTGTGCGGATCAGTGAAGTTCCTTGCATGCGTGTCTGTCCACCAAGGTCTGTTAACATAGATAACAAGGAAATAACTTTTAGTAAATTGTCAATTAATCCAATTAAAAGGGGGCCATTTTTCATCAACCAGCTTTTATGTAATCTTACTGAGTTACTTCATCAGTTGAACATTTTAGCAAACAGTTTTATTATTCTTTTAATAGTCCTTTACATTTTCATCTTTTTCTTTTGTGCATAGGATAAAAAAAAAAAAAAAAAAAAAAAAAAAAAAAAAAAAAAAATATTATATATAATATATATATATATATATATATATATATATATATATATATATATATATATATATATATATATATATATATATATATATATATATATATATAATATATATATATATACTATACTACTAACATAATACCATAACAACAACAACAATAAAAAATCTAAAACCTCCAAAATAACATGTATATTGCTCCACTTACAAGATGGAAAATTCTCATTCCTCATGTTCTCGTCCATTAGTCTGGGGGTCTTCCGTATGACAGGATTCTAAAAAGAACAATCACTGATGTTAAAAATGTATCCATTTAACACAGTTTCAACAGTAATTAGAAGAAACTACAATGGCACTGGCATTATACACTTAAAATAAATAAAAGGAGACAATTATATCAAATCAAACTTCAAATATATGCAGTCAATAACAACATAAAGAGTAGAGCTGTAACTGCATACCTTCTGTGTTGCATTGGAGAACTTCCTGTTCTTGTTGATCTTGTCTCGAGCATCACCCTGCTTTGCAATTTCAGCAAGGCGATCCCGTGCATCTCTGAACCGAAGACGTTTCTTCTGGATGATTTTGTTTCTAGCATCACCAATAACCTGAAAAGACGTGACATGGTTATTTCCATAATTTCTTGTTTCTCACTGTGATATCAAAGAAGATACAATCTCAATACACTAAATCTGTCACTTACGAGAGAACCACATATGATGGAAAATTTATCAACTACAAGTGCTAAATGTTGCTTACTATCAACCAGCAAGATCTGGTCTTAAAGATATGTAAGTATATTTCAGTTTACATAATACAATATTTCTGCCAAGAGAAATTTGACCTCATCAAATAAGTGAGTATATTAGCCTGTTGCCAGTCTCTTACTACTGAAGGTGATGAAAAAGGAAAAAAAAGTACAAGATTGATTATGGTAAGGGAAAAGAGTGGAGGAATATAATTTTACAATAAACCTATATAATGAAAAATAAGAGTATCTAATATAAAGGTTGTATAAGTTGACAATAGTTACAGCCAAGTCTGGGATCCTATGCAAGTGTGCCTGAGGCTTAATAAGTATCCAGTCAGTTCACAAGAAACTACCACATTGATAGAAGCAAAAGAAATGAAGTACAATCCTACACAAATGGGGAGATGGGCAACATATAAATTATTCAGGAGATTCTACAATACAACTTGTTTGTATTCCTAATAAACCACAGGTTCCTGAAAAAGAGAAAACTACAAGAGCTTGCTGCATGAGAGATACATACCCCTTGTGCTGGTGGTCCGACTATCAGATTTGGGCGTCCTTTGATAAGTCGACCTCTTCCTTGTCCCCCTCCCACGTCCTTTACTATGTTTCTGAAAGGATAGAAAAACACAATCAGTCTACATTTCCTGCCTCAGTAGATGTTACAGCCTTGACTTGCACATGGATAAATGTTTTATACATGAAAATAATATAGCAGGGATAAAATGGATAATGTACATTGAAAATACTCTGATAAATAATTTGCAATAGATGTTACAGCCTTGACTTGCACATGGATAAATGTTTTATACATGAAAATGAATGTATAAATAAATAACTAATCAACACAAAGCTGCTGGGGATGGCGTGTAAATACATTCCATGTCTAGTGCAATTTTTGTTTATGAATACAGAGATGGCTTCACAACTTTTTACTTACCTACCATGGAAACAATTACTAGTCCTACCTATCTCTCCTGTTTACCTTTTTCCTTGATTTTCAAATATATGCTTTCCTATTATTCGTTGCTATTAGTATTGTCAATGATTTATGTTTATGGTATGGATGAACTAAGCTAGAGCAAATTGAAGATGATATTCTTGTAGAAGATAAAAAGTTACAGTTGTTACTACAAAAAATAATTTGCAGACATGATTGGTAATGCCACAAATAAAGGAAAAAGACTGAAGAAATTGCCCAAGTCTACTCTGGGCTCCTAAGTTTAAGCTCTATCTTGCTGTACATGCCGACATGAAGACAATGCTTGCTGTTAGATGTTGAGGCACAGCAATCTGGGTCACTGAATAAAGTTTGTGACATGGAATTAGGGACTTAGCCCATGGCAAATGCATCTGTACTGTAGAGAATTACCATTGTTAACAAAACAATAATGGGCAGAACATAAGCAGTTGCCAGCCATCTCATGTGCAAAACCCTGGTGTCCCCGCCAGTGTGACGCTGTATCGGGGCTTGCACTCTGATGCAGCAGCGGGCTGCGGCTGGCAGGCGGATAGAGTCCGGGGCAACTCCGACCGCCGATTTTGTAGCCGCCCGGAATCTTTTATTTTCAGCGGTAAAATATACCGGCGTTAATGGGTTAACTTGTAAAAGTAATGACATAGTTTTTCTTGTTACTATTGCTGCTTCACTTATTAAAAATGTACAAAAGCATAAATTTATAACTATATGTGTATGCCTCTGCTTGCTTATACAGACTCATGCATATATACATACACAGTCTGGGCACTCAGAAATAAACAACTATGTCTATTTACAAATACCAATACATTTGGGCATGTTACAGTATATGTTTTACATACTGGTTAAAGAGATATTTCAATGAACTAGTTACTGTTGAAAGAGCCATGTTTATCTTGCCTGGACATATCAAAATGAATAACTGTAGATCTGGCAGCCTGGTTGAAAACTTTCTACTGTGAACTGAGTATAACTGTTGTGAACCTGAGATACTGGGTACACAAATGACAAAAACATTGGTGCAAAGAATACATAACTTCTTACTCTTTCAAGAGAAAATTACTGATATCTATCGTAAAAGATGGAAAGAATGGGCATGACAGTTATATTTTGTTTTCAGTTATACAATCTATTTTGATGAATTTAGGTATACAGAATAAGAAATAGCTATTTTTACTCTCAGAAATAAATCTGAAGAGTCATTTTTCCTCAGCTGAAATACGGTTACATATGATTTAAAGACAATGATAATTTTGCTACCAATTCCACAGTAAATCCTCTTCAATGGGAAGTCAGCAGCTAAAGTGAAAAATTATGCTTGAAATAATGAACAAACTGGATGCATACGGGGGAGGCTGCCAATGAATACTGTCTTAAATATCCCCGTCATGATGGGGCTAAAATTATCTGTGACATGATCATTAAACAACAGTATTTTTCTTTCTGGCAGGGTTTATGCGGTGTACAGTCATGATGCATATATATATAAAACACAATTTTGTCGAGACGGCTATTGTTGTACCTGTCACTAAGGACATATAGGCCTATGTTCAGGACGCAGCGACTTCTATCAAGTATCATGATAAATTACAACCTTTTTAATACAAATTTCCATATTACATATCTTTATCAGAATTATAGAACACTGTTTGTTTGCCTTTATTTCAAATACTTTATTTCTTTCAAAAAGCACAATCACTAATGATTACTCTTTACGGTATGGAAACACTAAGCAAGGGTAAATTGAAGATGATAATTGTGTAAAGAATAAAAAGATGCCTTTGTCACTACAAGAAATAATCCACAGGCATGACCAGTAAACACCAGATGTAAATGGAAAAAGATCACAGTCTACATCCACTTAGTCCTACCGATTTTTAGCTACATCTTGCCACACATACTATGATGAAGATGTTTGATGGGAAGTGTTATGGGGCAAAGTCTGACATTAGCCTTCCCCTCCGGGAGTGCCCAAAGCCCAGTCACAGCAACTTAATTTGTAAATAAAATGTGATGCAGAGAATACTTCATTATAGACTCCTGTGGTCTAACCATAATATTTCACCAGTCAATTATTATAATGACTATTTCCCTTTTATGTCCAATACTACAGCATGACTATTTTCTGTAAAAGTTTCCACTGCCTTTTCTGGAGCTACACATCACAAGAACATACAAAGAGGGCCACATGATGATGTAACCTTTAATTTTTTCACGAAAAAGTCCTAATTTGAATGTCACTGTATATATTTCGTAAACTATTTACCATAGATCTATGACTCACTAATCAGCTGCATATGTAAACACGCAGACGACGCATCTCGCCACTAGCGTCCACGTCCACCAAATAAGTAAACAGTAGAAAAAGGTTTTCCCTTCTGCACTATATTATCGCGTTTCCTATACCTATTTGGAGAGTATTTGTAAAAGTCTTCACTCAGAGCCGATATCAATAATTTCGTCAAACATCGCCAAAACATGCTACATCGTATTATCTTTAATTAAAGAATTCTTAATTGTTAATCTTTATGTCATTACTATTA
>NW_020868537.1:360874-363374 GCF_003789085.1 Penaeus vannamei
ATATATATATATATATATATATGTATATATATTTATATGTCATATATATATGTATATATAATGTATATATACTATAATAAGTATATATGTATAGTTATAGTAAGTATATATATATATAATATCTATATTATATTAGTATATGTATGTATAATATATACATAAGACCCACACAACATTGTGTAATGTATACTATGTAGACACTATGTATACTGTATTTTAATACTACATATATATAGTGGATATTATATATATTATATGACTAGATCATAATTACTAGTATATCTTGATTATTTATATATATATTATAGTATATTGTATGGTATATAATACTGTATATATATACACCACTGTATTATATATATATTATATAACTATATATACTTAATATACTTATTATATAATATGTAGTTGTGAGTATATATACAATAAGTATATATATATAAATTATATACGTTATATTAGTATTAAGGTATATATGATGTAATATGTAGTAGTATACAGTATATGTAATATAGTATAATATATATATATAATACGATATATATATTGAAGTGATTACTAGTTATAGGTAGCTATAATATAATGCGTGTGCTGCTGTGTGTGTGTTGTGTGTGTGTGGTGTGGTGTGTGTGGTGGTGTGTGTGGTGTGTGTGTGTGGTGTGTGTGCTGATTATTTATGTTATTGATTTATTTATTATTTATTTAGTTTATATTTTAATTATACATAATATTAAATTAGTTATATATATATATCATAGTATATATTATATATTATTATAATATATATATATATATATATATATATATATACATAATAAATATATTTTAACATTCAGGGAATCAATAACACTTTGGGACAGTAGTGATGTGAGAGTTAAAACCACTGTTTCTTGGAAGCTAAACCCGAACCCAACAAATATTCTGTGAACCAAGACCCTGATCCACACTGGCTACTCTGTATACCTTGGGATATAGTTTTTAAATTGTTGTAGGTATGAGGTAAGGGTGTAAAAGATCATACGTAACAGTACAAAATTGTTAATTGTGGTGTGAGTCCCAAATTATGATCTTGTATTTTCCTTTACACCAAAGGCATTGGGATCCTTTAACACCCCCTATAACACTTGGTTTGGTATTAATCCCAAAATTTACTTCCATCATTTGTTGTTTTATAACTTCCAGAAAACTTGATTTTTGGTTTAGTTATTTATTTCCTTGCAGTTGACAGACATCCGCAATTCATATTTACACTGCAAACACCCGCAGTTCATATGTATAATGCAAACTATTGAAATGACAAAAAATTAAACTGTGTTTGTAGATAGATTTTGTGGAATTTTACAGTAACTGTAGATTAGTTCAAGAAATGATTGAAGAGTACATTTTTAATTTTTTCATCAAAAGTTAACACAACAAAGTTACACCAAGTAACACATCCTTTTTTTTTTTTTGGCTTTCGAACTTTTTTTCTCTCTTTTTTTTGGCTTAAGCAAGGTAGTGCTATTTTTTTACTTTTCTTTGTCGCAGTGACCAGTAGTGATGACAAAGCCAGCTGCCCAGAATCAGAAGCCAGCAAAACACCCGCAGACAGTTCTTCAGAGTGTAGTAACGTCAATAACAAAGTAACTACAGATGAACAGCCACAGAGTTCCGAAGCTGCGCCGCCACCAGACTCACATGAAGATAAGTCCGATACTCAGGTAGGGAGTGAAAAGTTTGCTACATATATTGTGATATTTTTTTGGATGAACAAAATATAATATTTATGTATATGTAATGATAATGTATCTGGTATTGATAATGTAGATAACATTATGTTGTTATATAACAGTGTGAAATAAATGGTCCCATATGCACTTGTGTATATATAATAGTATATAATATATATATATATATATATATATATATTATGTATATCTGTATACCATCTATTATCATATATAATCTATATCTATATCTGTATACATCTATATCTATATCTGCTGTATCTATCTATATCTATCTATCTATTTATCTATCAATATATATATATAATATATATATATATATATATATATTATATAATTATATATATATATATATATAATATATATATATATGGATACTGTATCCATGTTGACAAATGTAGAAAAGGTATGAATGAGACTGGATATCTTCACAATACAAGAGATGTATAAATAACATCTCTTGTATTGTGAGATATCCAGTCTCATTCATACCTTTCTACATAATATGGATTATATGTATACATGTTTATATATTACGTATATTATATATACTACTATATATATATATATATATTATATAGTATATATATAGTACGTATATGATATATTATATATATATACATATATATAATCTATATATATAATATATATAGTAAATATACTATTATATAGTATATATAGATATGAATATATATAATAATATATATAATATATATAATATATATATATAAATAATATATAGATATATATATAGTATATAATATATATATATA
>NW_020868537.1:380874-386703 GCF_003789085.1 Penaeus vannamei
CTTGATTAATTCTTACTCTGTAAAGATAACAAGAAATAGTAAAAGTATCGCAGCTAAACTTGGTGTCTCTTTACAGGGTTTACAATTAGGACCTACAGAAGCTTCGCGGTACTGGATCTACTGGGTTCCTGCGCAGTATGTGGATGCCATCAAAGATACTGTTCTTGGCAAGTGGTAAATACACACAAGCCGGTTGGATTATTTTTGCCAACAGTTTTTCATTCTTGTTTTATGTAACATTTAAGTTTTTCTTTTTAATGCAAGCAAATGGGATTTTCTCAGCTAACTCGTATGTGGAAAAGATACCAAATTGTTTAATTAATATTACTGCAATCATTCTCTGATACCATGTATGCAAGGCTTTGTTGTAGGGAAGTTGGAGGAACTTTGAGTTTACATCTGATAGTTTCTGCTAAGGTCTTGTTTATTTTGTAAGTATATCCCTCTCCCCTGCATTCTATTTCTATAAGTTGGTCACTTTTTTACTGACTTCTTCTTCCCCACCCTCATCCTCATCCCCCCTCATCCCCATACCCTAACCTTCATCCTCACCCACACCCTCACACTCATATATTTATCCTCCTCCTCCTCCTCTCCTCTGCCTCCTCCTCCTCTTCTCTTCTTCTCCTCCTCCTCCTCCTCCTCCTCCTCCTCCTCCTCTCCTCCTCCTCCTCCTCCTCCTCCTCCTCTTCCTCGTCCCTTCTTCCTCGTCCTTCTTCCTCCTCCCCTTTCCTCCTCGTCCTTCTTCCTCCTGGTTCTTCCTCGTCCTTCTTCCTCCTCGTCCTTCTTCCTCCTCGTCCTTCCTCCTCCTCGTCCTTCTTCCTCCTTGTCCTCCTTCCTCCTCTTCCTCCTCTTCCTCCTCTTCCTTATGTAGTTTTTTGATGTTCCATTGCTTGATTACCTTGGCTTCCAAGGCTTTCTTTGGTTTGCTATATGCTTTGCTAGGGTTCAGGTTGGCCATATTATATGGGTGAATTATCAGGATTGCTTTATATATGGGGGCACATTATATGGGTGGATTATCAGGACTGCTTTATATATGGGGGCACACAAAGAGGAAAAAAAGCATATAGCGATAATGTATATAAGATATAAGAAAACAAGTGTATGCATCCCTGCATATATATTCATGTGCACTCATACACACAGTAATACAGATACATGTTTATATGCATGTCTAGTTCCCAAAAATGTATCATTTGTTTCTCAAAGTGTCTCCATGAAATATAATGAAAGAGATTAATACCCAACTGTCAGTTAGCAACATGAGCACTGGAGACATATTGCTACAGTCACGGAAAAGGCAAATGAAATATATATTTTTAAAAATGTTTGGAGAGCATTTTTGAGGACTTTTACATACACATATGTACCAATACATATATGGATATGCAATGCATATACATATGCATTATATGCACTTACATGCACTCACAGAGAGAGACATAGACAATGCTGGTCAAAATTCTTGTCCACCTCAACATTTTTATTAGCTTTATCATATATTATTACTTAAGACAATAAAACCAAGCCAGTTACTGCAGTTTTGATATGCATTCCCATTATAAGTAAGATATGCACAAGAGAATGCATCATATCATATATATTCAAATTGCGAAGACATTTTCCTTGTTAGTGCACCCATCTATTTATCATAATTATTGAGAATGCAGTATAATTTGTTCTATTTTGTGTAAAGAGTTTCATTATATTTAAAATTCATATGCTTTGGATCATAGATGAGTTTATTTGATGATATACTGTAAAAGGTATATTATTGCATTTGATTCAAAAATTATTTTAACTTAATTTAGGGATAATGCTTAGATGTTAATGGACATGGGTTAGACCAGTGTGAATATGGATAAAGCTTTTGATTGTTACTGTTACACACATGCAGACAGACACAGACAGACAGATACACAGACAGACAGGCACACAGACAGACAGACAGACACATAGAGACAGATGCACAGACATATACACAGACAGACAGACAGACACAGACATACACGCAGACAGACAGGCACACACGTAGACAGACAGGCACACAGACAGACAGACAGGCACACAGACAGACAGACACACACAGACAGACACACAGCAGACACAGACACACACAGACAGACAGACAGGCACACAGACAGACAGACAGACACACAGACAGACAGACAGGCACATAGACAGACAGGCACACAGAAAGACAGGCACACAGAAAGACAGGCACACAGACAGACAGGCACATAGACAGACAGACACATAGACAGACAGACACAAACACACACACACACACACACACACCACACACACACACACACACACACACACACACACACACACACACACACACACACACACACACACACACACACACACACACACACACACACACACATATACACACATATACACACATACACACACATACACACACACATACACACACATACACACACACACACACACACACACACACACACACACACACACACACACACACACACACACACACACACATACATACATACATACATACATATACACAAACATACATACATACATACATACATACATTACATACATACATACATACATACATACATACATACATACATACATACATACATACATACACACACACACACACACACACACACACACACACACACACACACACACACACACACACATAAACACATAAACACACATAAACACACACATACACATACACACACATACACACAACACACAACGCACGCACGCACGCACGCACACACCACACACACACACACACACACACACACACACACACACACACACACACACACACACACACACACACACACACACACACACACACACACACACACAAAGATACACACACAGATACAGCAGATACACACATAGATACACACATAAATACACACAGATACACACATAGATACGTATAATCATATAATATATATATATATATATATATATATATATATATATATATATATATATATATATATATATATATATATATATATATATTACATAATTATACACACAGACAGAGACACCAGACAGCAGGCACACAGACAGACAGGCACATAGACAGACAGGCACACAGAAAGACAGCCACACAAAGACAGGCACACAGCACAAGACAGACACACACACACAACACACACACACACACACACACACACATGACACTCACACATCACACACACACACACACACACACACACACACACACACACACACACACACACACACACAACACACACACACACACACACACAACACACACACACACACACACACACACACACACACACACACACACACATTCACACTCGTGAGGGTGCCCACATTATGTGTACATTGATATCAACTATATAGAGATATAACCATAATCATACATGTAGCCTATATGTATATGTACAGTTGACAAATTCACATCTGTGATTGAATCCCTTGTAATTCTGTATCGAATATGATGAATGCGAATGTGTTATGATTGTTGATAAAAGAAGAAAAATTTGTATTTGGCAATCTAGTTAGATTCATATTACTGGAGGAAGTGTTACTGGTTGATATATGTTCTCTGTATCATTTTACAGATGCATTGAACACCAAGTTTTCTAAAACATTTTGGATTGATTTATTTCATTATTAGATTTTTTCCCCAAGCATTTCATTCTTCGTTACAGATTACTGGGAAAACAGTCATGCAGTGACAGCACTAGATATCCAATTAATAGCACAAAGGGTATCGTGATTTTAGTCGACAACTTTGCATATGCAAACAGATGCAGACTGGCACACCTGCCCGCATACCCAATTTACAGCATATTTACTCCATATATCTGAGAAAGATATTCCTATATTTGTGGTATTTAGAGAAAGAGGAGAACTGGAGGTGCTGAATTATATCTGAAATAATAGATGCTGAGGCTTATTCTAGCTTAAAGTAGTCCGATGCTTGAAAATGCACCCGGACCGGGGTAAAACACAAATTATAACTCATGAGGATGTGTAAATATTTAGCTTCAACCATTGAGAAACACAAAAGGCTAGTTATGAGCTAGGAAGAAGGATCTTATTTAGTGATCATGACAAAGTGAAGATATATGAATTTATTTTTTTATTGCTCTGATTTTGAGATAGATATTTAATTTTGTTAATTTACCTTTTTTCTACCAAATTGATAATCACCCTAGTAGAAACCACAATGTAATTAGTGCCTGTCTTAGTTACCAACAATGCATTTGATAAACTAGCATATGTAACACAGGAAATTAACAATAACTCTCATTTTCTTCATTTCATCAAAGAAAGTATTTATCCAAAGGAAACATTGCTTTAAGATGATGCACAACATGCTGCATGTACTGTAAGAGATTCCTTATTAATGATTATAGAACAATTAGATTTATTTTGATTTTGCTAAGGCCAGATTGATATTTCAAAACTCACAAGAAACTGTCCTACAAATAGGCATCCAATTCCTTCAAAGTGTGGATGGCAAGCTACAGCTCCTCACTGCCCACTTCTTTCATAGCTGTTAGAACTTTGACCATGTTACCGTTTCCATCTCTAAGTAACTTCCAAACTCCAATTATTTACAAAAAATGTGTTTTCATGAAATGGTTCCATAGCAGGCAGCATGTGGTTGTTGCATAGCAGGAGAAAATGATAGTATGATATGGTATAAAGAACTATTAGACCCAAGTAATATATACATGGAAAGATCCTTTCTTTAGCATTTAATTGATTTAGGCCAGTGATTTTCTTTGCCCTGTGGCAGTACTGAAAGCAGAAATATATATTGAGAGTATTTGTACTCCTGTTAGTTATAAACATATATGAAATGACAATTTTGTTTTATGAAGTTGCTAAAAAACAATGTCCAGAGGGCAGAGTACAAATGCTCCCAGTTTTATTAGCTAGAGTAAGCCATTTTTATATTTTTGTGCACTACAGATAATGACAATTTTTCTGTATTAAACTGTGATGTGCAAATTTTCCATTTATTATACACTTTCAAATGCATATGATGACCTATATCACAGCTGACCAGTATTTTATTATAACTGCATTGATTAAGATACATACACAAGTAATGTGATTCTTTCATTATGATTAGTTGTCTGCTGCGTAGATTTAAAGTTGTCAAGAAACCTGTTTGCTGCTTGTATCTTTATTATTTCTAGCCTTTTTTTTTTTTCCTTTCTTTCTATAAAAAATACATACAGGTACTAAAACTTAATGATAAAAGTATAGAGAAACCCTTTCACAAAATTTACTTCACATGTTTTCAGAATAAGGTATCTGGAGATTTCTTGTGCTAATATGAGATTGTAAATGTTGCATGAGGGTGGAGGTTGGACTTTGTAAGAATGCTGTATGGTACTTCAAGAGAGCATTAAGATGTACAGATTACAATGTGTTCGTACTGTGTAAGCATTTGCTGCTTTTGCGCATCTGTCCATTTGCTTTTGCATTCCAGTAAGGTTTAGACACATTTGATTTATGGATGGGATGCAAGTTTGCATGCATACTTAAGAGTGTGTCTTAAGAGTTTCGGGGTATTTCAGATAATGCTTTCCAAAGCAGAGTTTGTTATATTTATCACAGATTATGTCTTCTAATGGTGAAATTTGGAATTTTAGCTTAAACCCCATTATCTTATGGAAACCTAATAGATATTTGTGATACCCCTTTTAGAATAATCTTTTAACACCCCAAATTTCATAAATGTAAAAAAATTAGTATTATCTACACAACCTTGAATAAAAACTATCAGTTATAGGAGGGTAATGATGCATGCATTTTATC
>NW_020868537.1:396362-398862 GCF_003789085.1 Penaeus vannamei
TTCTATTAATCACGTTTTTTGTTATAGCCAACTTAGGGTTTTTTCCCCATTCATAGAAATGGATGGTTCTGTAATTTACCCACTAAATGACATAGTGAATTAGATTGTTGTACATTAAGTGATATGGATTTTCCCAGAAGTCTTATCTTTTATTTTCTTGTGTGTGAGTATGTGTTCCTCGGATCCCCATATATCCCAAGGTAGCACAGGCAAATGCATAGGCAATTTTGCAAATAAAGATATGGGTAATTTCATGAAGGAAAATCAGTGTATTTTGCCATGTTGAAAATATATGTTTCTTACTGGAGTACATCACGTGCGTTTCATACAAAGGAAAGTGTCCTTGGGAAACATAAACACAAGATATGATAACAAACACTCGTTATTACATGATCTTGTGTGAAATTGCGTGCATTTTTCAAAGACAAAAGCTAAATATGTATGGTTATATGCACCTGCTTTCACATACCAGGCAATACTACTGGCAGAAAGTCTCACCAGGAGTGTTATCGCTGATCCACGTGAGAAACTCAGAGACTCGAGCGAACACCGCGGGCTTAAGACAACTTCCCCCAAAGGAGACAATCCCCACCTGAGTGTATTTCCCGCCTTCCTTCACGAAAAGCGGCCCGCCAGAGTCGCCAAAGCAGGCACCCTTTGCGCCCTTGTTCTTCGACTTCTTCCTCCCTGCGCACATCATTTGGGGGGTGATTGTAACACCAGCTACTTTGCGTTTACAGTCCTTGATGGGCACGTCGACCTCCCTGGCGGCGTCGGGATAAGCCCCCTTCCCGTCCTTGGTGTCTCCCCAGCCTACCACGGTCCCCTTCTGTCCCTCATACCTCCTGTTCGGGTCAGAAGGCAGACACACGGGTCGAACTTGTGGGTATGACGTCAGATCCAATGTCTCTTTCAAAAGCAGGAGAGCGATGTCATTATTGTTATCATTAAAATCCTGAGGGACGTAATCCTCGTGGATGACGTAACTTTTCACATCCACCGCCCGAGTGACGCCCGGTATGTCGTCATCTTCAGAATTGAAATTGTGGTTAGCAATTCCTACTTGAAATTTCTTTGCTTTTGAGGGCAGGCTGTCGTCACCAAGCAGACAGTGTGCAGCAGTTAGAACGTAGTTCGGGCTAATGATAGATCCGCCACAGAAAAATTCATTACCAAATATTTCAGGTTGAAGCAAACCAATGAACCAAGGATATTTGTTCGGAGGAGATATCTCTTCACCCCCGATGATGCGGACGTCATTTGCCACGCCGCACTCGCAAGGACCTGCAACGTCGGGGATGTATCAGGAAAACGAAAACGATTAAATTCACAAAGCATAAAACGTGGATTTGTGAAGATTCGACTCTATAGATACGAGCATTTGACTGACCTGTCTTGGGAATACAACAGGCGCACTTGGCTCCCTCGCATTCGTCGCTGAGGACGGTGCCATCTGCGCACAATTCGCCCCCTGATTTCCTGAAGCAGAAGCCTCCCTGGCGCCGACACCCCGGAGTGGTGGTGCAAGAAGGAGTATCTGTAAATATATAAGCATATATATGAACACATGCAAATACATACAAACATACATGTACATATTTAATAGTATATATATATGCATATATAATACTTATATATATTGTAATGTTATCAACTTCTAATTAGATCGCTTTATATCACAATATGTTATTTTATTTATCTACCATAGATAAATGCAAATTTCTCATAAACTGCACAAATAGAAGTATCGAGGTGAAGTAAAAGAGGTTTTAAAATGCTACGACCTCATGACCTAAGAGGAAATTAGGGACCGGTATTATTTCTAAGGGCAAAAGGACACCACTACTCACCCCCTAAACAGCATTTGCAACTTGCACCCTTGCAGAGGTCGTCCCTGGCCTTCAAGCAAGATTCCTCCTGCGGTATGCATTTGCCCCCTTGGTTGGTGCAGCGTCTCTTCTGGCGACACTCTCTCTTCTCCAATCTATCGGCTGTAGAGTGATATATTTTACTTTCATCTAATTCAATTCTACTTGCTACTCCTATTATCTCTCTCTTTATATATATAACACACACACACACACACACACACACACACACACACACACACACACACACACACACACACACACACACACACATATATATATATATATATATATATATATATATATATATATATATTATATATGTATATATTATAGATATGTATATCCATATATGTATATTATATAATATATATATATATAATATATATTATATATATATATATATATATATATATATACACTATATATATATTTATATATTAGTATATATATATGTATATTATATATACATATATACATATATATATATATATATATATATATATATATATACATATATATATATATATATATATATATATTATATGATACACATACACACACACATATGTATATATATGTTTATTTAAACATGTACATATATGTGTGTGTGTGTATTCTCCATTTTACGT
>NW_020868537.1:418862-423862 GCF_003789085.1 Penaeus vannamei
TAACAATATCAATGATAACAGTAATAATAATAATGATACTGATAACGATGATAATGAATATGATAGGAACAATAACAATGATGATAATGATAATAATGAGAAAAGTAAGACTAACTAGAATCACCCAGAGAAAGCATATATGTATATATATATATATATATATATATAATATATATATATATATATATATATATATATTATATATTATATATATATATATATATAATATATAATATATATATATATATATATATAATATATATATATATATATATATATATATATATATATATATATATATATATATATATATATATATATATATATATATATATATATATATATATATATATATATATATATATATATATATATATATATATATATATTATATATATATATATATATATAATATATATTATATATATATATATATATTTCTCTCTTTCTGTCTCTCTTTCTCTCTCTCTCGCTCTCTTCCTCTTTCTCTTGACTTGACTGAGCCTATTGAGTTAAGTTTGAGTTGAATTGACTAATCTGATTTGAGTTTAGATGACCGAGTTGAGTTTGAGGTGAGCTGACTGAGCTGTTGACTGATGAACTGACTTAATGAGTTTGGTTGAGGAGAGTTTAAGATGAATTGACTGAGATGAGCTGAGTTGAAGTGACTGGCTTAAGTTGATTGAGATGAACTAGGTTGAAATGACTGGCTTGAATTGACTGTGTTTGTTTGCTGACTTAAAACTGACTGATTTGAGATTGAGTTGAGTTTGACTGGAGTTGAGTTGACACAACCTCATAGATTACCCAACATGACTCAACATAACCAGTGGTGGTGATGGTGAAGATGGTGATGATGATGGAAGTGGTGATGATAATGGTGATGATGAAGATGATGTTAAAGATAATGGTGGTGATGATATTGATGGTGATATTAAAGATAATGGTGATGATGATGTTAAAGATAATGGTGATGGTGATGTTAAAGATAATGTGATGATGATGATGAAAGATGTGATGATGAAAGATGTTAATATAATAGCGATGATGAGTGTAGCTACGACAGACACACATATGCGAAGACATACGTACCTAAACTTAAAATGATTCAGATAAAAAATAAATTGAAATGAGGTGAACATCGCACGCTACAATGATCTTCAAACACTTGTGATAATGAGAAAGATCTGAATTTATCTCCTTCTTTCAGGGTCTCGAATCTGTTAGCCATTAGTTTGCACAACTGCCGCTTGCTCAGCTGTGGCAGCACCGTCGCCCTATTTTCTCTGTGTCTCTGATTATAATGTGTTATCTTGGGCTTATATACGTTGCAAGAGATAAGTAAATACATAATTTATGTAATTTTGGTATGTGTATATATATACTTATAAATGTGTGTGTGTGTGTGTGTATCATCACACTCTCTCGCTTTCTCCCTCTTTCTTTTTTCTCTGTGTCTTTGTAAGTCTGTCTCTTTCTATCCTCTCTCTCTCTCTCTCTCTCTCTCTCTCTCTCTCTCTCTCTCTCTCTCTCTCTCTCTCTCTCTCTCTCTCTCTCTCTCTCTCTCTCTCTCTCTCTCTCTCTCTCTCTCTCTCTCTCTCTCTCTATCTTCTATCTCTCTCTTTTCTCTCTTCTTTCATTCTCTTTCTCTCTCTCCTACACTCTTTCTCTTTCTCTTTCTATTCTCTCTGAGTATCTGGTTGTCTATCTGAAAAATGTAATTACCTGTACACTATAAAGAAGATCTCAATTCGAGTTTATATCCAAAATTAAACTTAACAAGTTTAAAAGTCGAATTAACTTTAAGTGGGATGTTAATTCCTGACAGTCAGTCCCAGTATTCTGCTCTCAATTCTAGACTATCATACTAACATAAACTTCATGTATATTTTTAAAGCACTGTTTGTGGGTGATTGTTAATTTGAAACAAGTGTGCTTTTTCCAAGCATTGCCATTCTTTTATTTAATTTTTCGTTTTGTTTTGAAAGGAAATTAAAAGGGTTTAAATGTTGCCGAGACTCTGCAGTTGATTGCAATAGCATTCACAGATTAACTTTTTATCAATCACTAGTTTTATGAAATCAGCTGCACATAGAAAAGGTATGAATGAAATACGGCATAGTATTATAGTTTTGTTTTATAATGATTATTACACCCATGTCTATAATTATGACTACATATTTGCATACAGTTGTAAAAGATACGTTTTTTTCTCTTTTTTTATATACCTATTAATATCAACACATTATTGACAATGTGAACAGGGTTCATTACGATAAATGTAGACAAGGGTATGAATGAGAAATATCTTCACAGCATAAAGTATGTAACTACCTGGGCTGGATTACATCTATCGTCCGAGATACATGTACTTATGACGACGATATCTCTTGCGCTGCTAAGCCCCTCTCATTCACCTTTCCTTTTTATCATGGACAGTACATGGCATCAGCAGTGTTGGCAGCGATCCAGTCAAGGAACTGCGTGACCCTCGTGTAGACCCCGGGGGAGTTCCTCCTGGCGCAACCCCTCCCGAAGGAGACGACGCCCACCAGGACGTGCCTCCCGCCCTCCTTCACCGTCAGGGGCCCTCCGGAGTCCCCGTAGCAGGAGTCCTTCCCGCCCTCCTCGAAGCCCGCGCACAGCATCTGCGGAATCACTGGCGATCCGGCGATAGATTCCCGCCCGCACTCGACCACAGGGACGGCCACCTCCCTTGGGGCGCCCGGGTACACGCCCCTCCCCCTGCTCATGTCCCCCCAGCCGGCCACGGTCCCTGTCTCCCCCTCGTAGGCCTTCGTCGGGTCGAGGGGGAGGCACACCGCGCGGACCTCCTTACTCGAAGTCAAGTCGAGGACACCGCGCAGACGCAGAAGGGCGATGTCGTTGTGCAGATACACCGGGTGGTAATCCTTATGGACGAGGTAGCTGGCAACCCTTAGCGCGCGAGTGACGCCCGGGATGTCATCAGTCGCGGAGGTATAGTCGTGCTCGGCAACCGCCACCGCGAACAGCCCCGCGGGAAGGGGGAAGAAGGTGTTGGCGAAGAGGCAGTGGGCGGCGGTGAGGACGTACCTGCTGTTGATGATGGAACCGCCGCAGAAGAAGCCGTCGCCGTACGCCCACGGGAGCAGGAGGCCGACTAACCAAGGGTATTTGTTGGGCGGAGACACCTCGTCGCCGCCCACGATGCGCGCGTGGGTGGTCGCCTTGTTGGTCAGCCCGCAACGGCAGGGCGCTGCGCAGGGAGGGTTAAAGTTGTCATTGTTTAAAGAAATTGGAAATGAGAAGAAAAAGAAAAAAGTAATATGAATATTTATAATATATATTATATATATATATATATATATATATATAGAGAGAGGAGAGAGAGAGAGAGAGAGAGAGAGAGAGAGATGTGTGTATGTATATATGCAGTATATGTATGTGTGATTTATGTTCTAACTTGAAAGCTATTAAATAGACGTTATGTTAGATCTCTTTCTCCCTTTCCCTCTCCCTTCCCCTCTCCCTCTCCCTCTCCCTCCCTCTCGTAAAGAAATTCGGCTTGGTGTAATATATGACACCGATATAAAGATAGCAATATACTATTATGTCGCTGTGGTATAATCACGTGACATATAATCATGATATACCATTCTAGTTCGACCAATGATTCCATGGCACCTCTCACGCATCGGACATTTGTTAAATGAATCGTAGAACTAGCACATTTCCGAAATATCCTTCTTCCTCAAAACCTTTACGTATGTCATCAACACTCATACATTTCCTGAATATATTTCTTTCACGAAACTTTCTTCTCTCTCTTCTCTCTCTCTCTCTCTCTCTCTCTCTCTCTCTCTCTCTCTCTCTCTCTCTCTCTCTCTCTCTTTCTCTCTCTTTTCTATCCTCTATCTCTATCTCTCTCTCTCTCTCTCTCTCTCTCTCTCTCTCTCTCTTCTTTTTTTTTTTTTTTTTTTTATACTAAGGGCAACGACAAATCACGTCATTTTCATTTTTCATGTTATTTATGAGGGTCATTAGTTCACGTGCTGAAAATTCGTTACACATGTTTCTGCTCAATGGTTGGTATGGTTATGTATCGTAAATCAACATTATACAAGGCGTATTTATCTTTATATGGACACCATCAATAATCAAATAATGTACGCCTTATTTCTTTACATAGCCGAGAAACAATTATTTTTTATTGTTATTTTTAAGAACAATTGAATGAAATTAATTAATTCAGTTACCTCGATTTGACTAAATACTAAATATCCTTTCTAAACTGATATCCGAAAAGGGAAAAAAAAGAATAGAATTTGTAATAAGACACAAAGAAAATTATTAAGGTTTTAAGCTGTCTTTTAGTAAGGTAATAATGCATCTGCCTATCTATTCCTAAATAGCCCTTAAAACGCTCATCTTCGACAGCAAACACTCGATTTATCAAAACTGGATAATTCTATAGTAGTTAGATAATCATTTAAAAGGACAACTGTTCTCGGAAAATTCTATATTCTATATAAAAAAAAAAATCACTCATGAACCGTATTTTCATTATATCTTCGTCAGAAATGCGTGTACGTAATATAACATAGTATAGAGAATATAAATATATACCTCTTCTACTTTCATGGTGGCTAGTGCTACGCTTTCCTGTTCTACACTTCTTGCTTGCTAAAACACTTCTGGTGTCGCTACTTCCTCTTCTAAAACTTTTTCTTTTGAGAATTGGCCTTTTACACTCCCCATATGGCCATGTCATCGAAAGTAGTCGATTGGTGGAAAGAGAGAGAGAGAGAGAAGGGGGAAGGGGGGGAGATGGAGGGAGGGAGGGAGAGAGGGAGAGAGAGGAGAGAGAGGAGGGAGAGGAGGGAGGGAGGGAGGGAGGGAGGAGGGAGGGAGGGAAGAGGGGAGGGAGGGAGGGAGGGAGGGAGGGAGAGAGCGAGAGGAGAGAGAGGAAGAAAGAGGAAGAGAGAGAGAGAAGAGACGAGAGAAGAGAAAGAGAACAA
>NW_020868537.1:438862-444794 GCF_003789085.1 Penaeus vannamei
TATTGTTGGTAGCTCGCTTAACCGTGGCGTAACAGGTTTGTGTGGTAGGTTGACTAGATAGTGTGATAACAGTGGTCTAAGATGTTTATCAGAAAAGAACCCTTAACCGGCAGGCAGATGCTTAATGGCCTTTAGTCGACATGCACTAATTTTAAATCAATTCAATGTATTTAACTCACACCTTTTCAGAATCTCGCGCGTTACCGACAAACAGCTACTTAATGGCTTGTTGATATTCATAATTCTAAATCAAATTCAAATGTATTTTACTTACCCTTTTCAGAAAGCCACTTACCACATAGCTGTTTAATGTCTTGTCGACAGCATAATTCTAAATCAAATTCAAATGTATTCTACTCACTTTTTTCTCCCTTCTGCTGCGCCCACAGGTTGTTCCTTCATCTCCCTGAGCGACATCAGCCCCCCCCTCAGGAGGATGGCTTCCTACGGCTACAGTATGCTAGGATACGGTCCGCCTCCATCCTACGGCGAGGACGACCTTGAAATCTATGAGGTCGATGGTATGTTGTTTTTTCTTTTCTTTCTTCTTTCTTTCTTTTCCTTCTTCTTCTTCTTCTTCTTCTTCCTCTCTTCTTGTCTTCTTCTTCTTCTTCTTCTTCTTCTTCTTCCTTTCTTCTCTTCTTCTTCTTTCTCTCTCTCCTTCTTCTTCTTTATTGAGTTTGGTTAGTTTTATTGTTCCTTTGATTTCGGTTTTTGTTATCATATCTTTATTTATTCTTTACTTATTTGTTCTTTCTCTTAATAGTATTATTATGATTCGTATTGTTGTTCTTTGATTACACTTTATTATTATTATTATCTTTATTTGTTCTCTTTATTTTTTTTAGTTTTTTTTTTTTTTTTTTTTTTTTTTGCGGTGATGGTGGGGTTGATTTTGTCTTTTAATTTCTTAGTTTTCATGTTTTCATTGTTTTACGCTTCTTCATTAGGGTGAGATAATTATTTAAATCATTTCGTGTTTTTATTAATATCTATTCATTTTAGTTTTTCTGAGATATGAGAGATCGATAAATTTGAATGGATAGATATAGATAGATGTTTAAAAAAATTAGATTAAAAATAGATAAGTAGTAAAAATAGAGATATATCAGTAGATAAAAATATTTTTTGTAATCATTATTAGTAATATTATTATTATTACTATTACTTATTGCCATCATTATTATCATTCTACTATATAGAAATGATTTTGAACAATAAAATCATTAGGGTTCTCCTTTCCCCTTTCTCTGTCTCTCCTTTCCTTTCCCCTTCTTTATCTCTCGTTTACTTTCCCTCTCCTTGTCTCTCTTTTACTTTTCTTCTCCTTGTCTCTCTCCATTTTCTCATCTTTGTCTTGTCTTTTACTTTTGCTCTTCCTTTTTATTTATACTTTCTCTTCTTGTCTTCTTTACCTATTTCTCTTCCTTGTCTCTCTTTCTCTCTTTCCCTTTTCTCTTCTGCTTGCCTTGTCTTTCTTTTACTTTTCTCTTCCTTGTTTTTCTTTACATTTCTCTTCTTTGTCTCTCCATTTCCTTTCCCCTTCCTTGTCTCTCTTTTACAACGTGTAGAAACATATGTTATATTATGTGTGTTGTCGGACTTTTGCTTGTGAGTGTACACACATACACAAGCTGTGAAACACTATAAGGTAAATGTATTCAACATGAAAGTGATTTCCTCTCTCTCTCTCTTTCTCCGTTTCACGTTCCCCGCATTTCTCTCTTTCTCTCTCTTTATAATATAATCCTATTTATCTTCTCTCTCTCTCATGTCAATCTCTCTCCTTGCTCGATCTTTCTCTCTCCCTCATCTCTCTCTTTCTTCGATTCTCGTCTCTCTCTCTCATCATTCCTCCTCTCTCTCTCCCTCTTCTCTCTTTTTCCTCCTCAGTCTCTTTCTCTCTCTTTCTCTCTCTCGTCACTCACCTCACGTCACTCCCTTTTCACCTCATTCTCCTCTGCATTTCTCCTCTCTCTCTCTCTCTCTCTCACGTCAANCTCAATCTTTCTCTCTCTCTCTCTTTTCTTTCTTTCTCTCTCTCTCTCTTTTGCCCTCGCACCTATCTACCTCCTTTCTGTTATTTCTCTCTCTCTCTCTCCTCCTCTCTCTCTCTCTCTCTCTCTCATCTCTCTCTCTCTCTCTCTCTCTCTCTCTCTCTCTCTCTCTCTCTCTCTCTCTCTCTCTTTCCTTCGGTTCTGCATCTACCCCCCCTCCCCCGCCTTTTTCCTCTCCACTCTTTCCCTTTCCATTCCTCTCCTAGACTTTCCACTTTTTCTTTCCCCTCCTCTTCCTTCCCCCTCTCCCGACTGCTTCTCGCCTTTTAGCGCTCTCTCTTCCTCCCTCCCACTCTTTCCTCTTTATTCCCTCCCTTCCATTCCCACGCTCTGTTGCCTCTTCCCCTTTCTCTCTTAAGTCTTCTTGTTCCGTATACTAACATTCCCTCGCTGTGGCTGAGGCTTTGCGCTGCGCCAGGCCTGCTCTCGCTCGGCTGATGTGGGGTCGTGTTTTTCCTTTTGTTTTCTGGTCTTTGGTTATTTTATATCTTTCTGGTGTGTATGTGCGGTTTTGTGAATATATGTATTATATATGTATATTATATATATATATATATAATATATAATATATATATATATATAAATATAATATATATTATATATATAATATAATATATATCGTGTGTAGTGTGTGCGTGTGTGTGTGTGTGTGGTGGTGTGTGTGTGTGGTGTGTGTGTGTGTGTGTGTGGGTGTTGTGGTGTGTTGTGTGTGTGTGTGTGTGTGTGTGTGTGTTGTGGTGTGTGTGTGTGTATGTGTGTGTGTGTGTGTGTGTGTGTGTGTGGTGTGTGTGTGTGTATTGCATACGTGTATGTGTGTTTATTTATCGTCATAATGACGATATGATAGCAATGATATTAAACATTATTCAATGATATGCATCACAATTATGAAAATTACTGTACTAGCAAACGGAATAATAGCAGCAACATTCTTAATTAATACTGTCATCATTAGGGAATTAATTGACACTTGCTGAAACACTTGTTACACTTTTATTAATGTTTTTACGGGCGTTATGCATATTCCCTATGATGACATTTTTTTGTTTGCAGTTGTTTTGTTGTTGATTCTAAATCTTTTTTTTTTTTTACTTTATATCTTTTCTTTTTATACACATTTATATTGTATGAATATATTATTATTTTTTTTCTTCTTTATGTCTGTGCATGCGTGTGTGCTTGAATGTAAAATACGTGTATGTGTGAGTGCGTGTGTATGGGGGGTATGTATGTTGTGTTGTGTGTGGTAACGTGAGTGGGTCAGTTTTTGTCTTTCTAGTCCTTTCCTATCTTATCCATATATGAACACCCTTCTCAAAATATATACATCTATATATCACTCTCCCACATCCCACAAACCCACGTCTACCACCAATACTAACCAACACCCATGCTCTCCCCCTCCCACCCCCCACCCACCCACCCCCCACCCACCCCCACCCACCCCCACAGCGCCCCTGGGCCTCCTGTGCACCCTCCTCACCACCATCACCTTCATCCGCTTCAACACCACCCCCGTCATCATGGCGAGCGGCCGCGAACTCTGCTACGTCCTCCTCTTCGGGATCGCTCTCTGCTACCTCATGACCTTCATCATCCTGGCCCCGCCCTCGACGCCCACCTGCGCCCTCCTGCGGGTGGGTCTCGGCCTGGGACTCTGCATCTGCTACTCCGCCATCTTCACCAAGACCAACAGGATCTCGAGAATCTTCAACCGCGGGATCAAGTCCATCAAGCGGCCGTCGTACACCTCGCCGCGCTCGCAGATCGTCATTTGTCTGGGTGAGTTGGACTTTTTTTATCTTCTTCTTTTTCGTCTCCTTCGTCTTCTTCGATTTCTTCGTCTTCCTGTTCTTCGTTTTTTTTCTTCTTCTTCTTTTTGGTCTTCTTCGTCTCCCTCTTATTATTCTTCGTCTTCCTGTTCTTCGTTTTTCTTCTTCGTTTTCTTTTTTCTTCTTTTTCTATTTCGTCTTTTTCGTTTGATTTTGTTTCCTTCTTTTTATTCTTCATCTTCGTCTCCCTGAGTTGGACTTTTTTATCTTCTTCTTTTTCGTCTTCTTCGTCTTCTTCTTTTTTTTCATTTTCTTCTTCGTCTCCTTATTATTCTTCGTCTTCTTATTATTGCTCGTCTTCCTATTCTTCGTTTTCCTTCTTTGTCTTCTTTTTTTTCTTTTTTTTTTACTTCGCCTTTGTATTCTTCTTCGTCTTCTTCGTCGTCGTCGTTTTCGTCGTCTACGTCTTTTCTTCGTTTTCTTCATTTTTCTTCTTCTTTTCTTCTTCTTTTTGCTTTTCTTAATCTCAACGGTGCGTTTTGTCTGTTTTCTTCCCTCCTTTCTTGTACTTTTATTGGAATTACATTTCTCCCCTTCTTCTTTGTTTCTTCTCTATATCGTTTCTCTCGTTATATATTATTTTTATTCTTCATTTCTTCCTCTTTTTACTTTCTCCTTTTCCATTTTACATCTAACATTCTCTCTCCTCATCTCTCTCCTTATCTCCTCTCTCTCTCTCCTCATCTCTGCCTTCTTTCTCTCTCTCTCTCTCTCTCTCTCTCTCTCTCTGCTCTTCTCTCTCTTCTCCTCTCTCTCTCCTCTCTCGTCTGTCTTCTCCACTCTCTCTCTCTCTCTCTCTCCTCTCTCTCTCTCTCCTCCTCTCGTCTCTCTCGTCCTCTCTCTCTCTCTCTCTCTCTCTCTCTCTCTCTCTCTATATATATATATATAGATATATATATATATATATATATATATATATATAATATATATATATGATCCTCGAAGTGCTCTCTCGGTCTCGTAACCTATCGTCCTTTATATTATGTCGATTTCTACCCTATCTATCTTCTAATAAATAAGGTCAAAATAGGTCTAATAACCCGCACAAAATTTTCCCATCCCAGGGTCAGCAGAGGTCAGGTGATATATGCAGACAGGTGATTGGACGAGTTGACCTTAAACATGCAAGGTTGTGATTGGTTCGGCAAAATGTATGCAGGGGCCGTGATTGGTCAATGCGGAGCCGGTGGAGAGATTGCAATGTCTCCTTTTGATAAGCTATTACACAATTATCATATTCATAGCTAGTTCCGTGGTCCACGGGTGGCTTGCATATTCGCAATTGTCGTCGGAATAGGAGAGAGAGAAAAAAAGAATGGTTTACTATTTTTTTTCTTTATCTTTTTTTTTTTTTTGTCTTTCTTTTTCTTTTTTCTTTTCGGGTATGGGGCGAAGGGGATTCGCCTCTCATCCTCTAAATTCCATTTATTCTGTTTGTTGTTGTTTTTGGCTTTTGTCTTTGTCAAAATTTTTTTTCCAACCATTTTCTCTCTCCCTCTCCTCTTCTCTCTTCTCTCTATATCTCTCTCCTTCTCTCTCTCTTCCTCCCTCTCTGTTCTCTTCTCTCTTCATCTCTCCTCTTCTCTCTCATCTCATCTCTCTCTCTCTCTCTTCTCTCTCTCTCGTCTCTCTCGTCTGTCTGTCTGTCTGTCTCTCTCTCTCTCTCTCTCTCTCTCTCTCTCTCTCTCTCTCTCTCTCTGTCTGTCTGTCTGTCCTGTTTCTCTTTCTCGTCTCTCTCATTCTCTTCTCGTTCTCTCTCTCTCTCTTCTCTCTCTCTCTCGTCTCTTCATCTCTCTCTCTCTCTCTTCTTCTCTCTCTCTGTCATCTGCTCTCTATCTCATCTCTCTCTCTCTCTCTCTCGGTCTTCTCTCGTCTCTCTCTCTCTCTCTCTCTCTCTCTCTCTCTTCTGTCTCTACTCTTCTCTCACTCTCGTCTCCTCTCTCTTTCTTTCTTTCTGTTCTTTCTAGTCTCTATGTTCTCTTAATCCTCTCGTCTGCTCTCGTCTCCTCTCCCTCCTCTTGCTCTCTCTCTCTCTCTCCTCAT
>NW_020868537.1:444894-449894 GCF_003789085.1 Penaeus vannamei
GGGACGTTGTAAGTATGTGTGTGGGTGTGGGAAGGTGGGTGGGTGGGTGTGGGTTAGTGTGGAGGGAGGTGGTGGTGGTGGGGGGTGGATGAGGGAGTGGGGGACGTTGTAAGTATGTTATTGGTGGTGTGGGAAGGTGGGTGGGTGGGTATGGGTGGTGTGGGGGGGGGGTGGTGGTAGGGGTAGATGAGGGGTAGGGGAGTTGTAAGTATGTGTGTGGGTTCGGGTGGGTGGGTGTGGAAAGTGGGTGGGTGGGTGTGGGAAAGTGGGGGGGGGGTGGGAGAAGGGATACGTGTGTGTGTGTGGATGTGGGTGGTGGGTGTTTAGGGGATGTTTGGATTAGTGTGTGTGTGTGTTTGTGTTTTACGTATGTCTGTAGGTCTTATATCTTAGAACACATGTCAAAAAAGAATTATAAAAAGAAGTCAATAATCGAATTTCATCTTCAAATTTTGATAAAGTCACCACCGTTTCCACAGCGAGATGATAAACTATATTCCTACTCCATAAAATACGTCCTTAATAAAGTTTTGTTGCAAAACAGTTACCATTGCATGCAACCGCCACTATGGATTTACTGTACCAAATAGCAGTTAGTGATTTCCAATACACGATATAAAAGTAAACATTTGATAAACATAAACGACTATCTAATTTTGATTTTGTTTCTGTTCAAAATTCAAATTCCATTTTTTTTTTTTTTTTTTTTGGTAACTTTCACATAAAAGTTATGCCGTAAATGATGCAGGATTTTAATTCTTTTTTTATTGTTGATTTCATTTTTTCCCACTGGTGATAAATCATGAAGTACAATGTAGATTAAATTAATGTTATTCCCTATATATGTATGATTAGAATGGTTATAGTCATATTCTTATAGTCATTGATGGTTCAACAAATAACAATGTTGACTGTGTGTGTGTGTGTGTGTTGTGTGTGTGTGTTGTGTGTGTAAGTTGTGTGTGTGTGTGAACGTGTGCATGCGCGCGCGCGCGTGTGTGTGTGTATGTGTGTAAAACTAAAATGGAGACAAATATTGAAAGGAATCATTTCCTATGACCTTAATCACGGTCATTAATTATGAACAAAATCGAAATTAAAAAATGTTATCAACGAACTAATATCCGGATTTACAAAGAAATGTATTTTCCTTCACTTCAATAAGTGTGAAATAATATTACCAATAATCTAACTACCTAACATATACACTTCCCTGATATTCTTATTTTCATCTGATTTTACAGTATGGTGTATATATGTTTGTTCGTGTATATATATATATATATATATATATATATATATATATATATATATATATATATATATATATATATATATTATATATATATATTATATATATATATATATATATATATATATATATATATATATATTAATGTGTGTGTGCTGTGGTGTGTGTGTGTGTGTGTGTGTGTGTGTGTTGTGTGTGTGTGTGTGTTGTGTGTGTGTGTGTGTGTGTGTGTATATTCAGAGCCAGCCTCCCACTCCTCCCTAAAATACCTCCCTAACCCCTCCCCCTTCCTCCCCAACAGGCCTCGTGGGCGTGCAGTTCGTAGGCGTGGTGGCCTGGCTGCTGGTGGAGCGCCCCGCCACCAAGGAGGTGTACCCGTACCGCCTGGTGGCCGTGCTCACCTGCGGCATCTCCAACATATCGCTGATCCTGTCGCTCGGCTACAACATGGTCCTGATTCTGCTGTGCACCGTCTACGCCTTCAAGACTCGCAAGATCCCGGAGAACTTCAACGAGGCGAAATACATTGGCTTCACGATGTACAGCACCTGTATTGTGTGGCTGGCGTTTATCCCCATCTATTTCGGCACCAATAACGACTATAAGGTAAGAGGGGAGGGGTTAGGGTTGTGGTTGTGGTTGTGGTTGTGTGTGTTGACAGGATCTGATGTTATGTGATGTTCCTTTTTTTCTCTCTCTTTTTTTTTACTGTGTGTGTTTATGGATTGGTAGAATATGTGTTTGTGTGTTTCTTTTTTATTTTATGTGTATTATGTGTGTGCGTGTGTTTATGTGTATATGTTTTGTGTGTGTTTACGTGTATGTTCTTTTGTGAGTTCATTGTATTTTGTGCGTGTATGTTTGTTTATTTGTCTGTCACTGTTTGCCTGTGTGTGTGATTTTTTCCTTTATTCCCAATCATTACAGTGCATTATTATGCATGTACGCGAAAGTAACTACATGCATTTGTCTGTGTTTGTTTGTTGCTGTGTTGGTCTGCGTATGTGTGTGTGTTTGTGTTTGTGCGTGCAATTGTGTGCGTGTGTGTGCGTGCATGTGTGATTGTGTGTGTGTATTCGTATGTATATGTATCAGGGGTGATCTATATTTAAAGGGTGTATATGGGATTGAAAGTAAATATTAATGTATGCAAATTTAGAAATATATGTAATTCGAGACACACATAGACTTAGCTAAGCAATTGCATAATGATTTTTTCTTGCCTACTGCAGTTCTTACTCAGTGGTATAGATAAAAAAATAAAAGAACGGATATGGTATGGAATGAAAGAGGGTATGGAATAGAGAGAGAGAGAGAGAGAGAGAGAGAGAGGAGAGAGAGAGAGAGGAGAGAGAGAGAGAGAGAGAGAGAGAGAGAGAGAGAGAGAGAGAGAGAGGGAAGGAAGGAGAGAAGAAAGAAAAGAGAGAGCGACAGAGAGAGAAGGGGGAGAGGGAGAGAGAGAAAGAGAGAAAGAGCAAGAGGAAATATAAAAAGATCTTTGTTATATGATGTCAGAGAGAGTGATTTAAAATGAATATAAAAAAGTAGTCTGTATGCTTGTAGATGTACAGCATGTTCATACTAATTTGTCCCTGTCTTTATGTACAAACTGCAACACATCTGTAAGTTATTCATTGTTATTCGTCTCAAAAAACTGTGTATATGTATATATATTCACATCCTCATCTGACAAATTTATGAAACATGATTTTACTTCAGTTCCCCCAAATATATATTCCCATTTTCTATGACATTTCAATAAAGCAAATATATATTCCCATTTTCTATGACCTCTCAATAAAGAAAGAAAATGGAAAGAGAGAAAAGAAAATCCAGATTTAAAATACATCAGGATTTTAAAAAGAAAAAAAATGATATAATGCATTAGACAATCTTTATTCCTCTGATATGATTGTCAGTGAAAGAAAGGTGGTGGTGCAGATGAGGCCATTTCCCTGTTTAAAGTAAGTTAAATTATTGTTAGAATCAACAAAACAAGAAGAACGTATATGCAGCAACGTTCACCTATTTTTTCGTTTTCGTTTTTTTGAAATTCCTTTTTGTTTTTATTGGTGTGTGAGAGATTAGACTGCACAAATACATAGACATATTAGGGTAGGTATGCTTGGACCGATTTCAATTTTGATTATTTACCCCGTAGATTTAAACACCCCCCCCCTCCCCTCCCCCATCAGAAATATACCCCCCACCCACCCCCTTCAGAAATAAAGATATATAAAAAAAGACTTTTCTTTAATTAATTATTTTGTTTAAAGACCAAAATAGTAGACGTATTAAAATGACACGCTAAAGTTCGTTCTTAATTAAAAGTAAATATCCATTTGATAGTCTTGTTTCTCGCGATTGGGTAGTCTGTATCAAAATGATTCGATCTAATACCGTTCTGATTCGTCCAATAATTCAGTTTTCTTTTTTTTACCGTCTGTCTTCCATCCCCACAACCGGATTCTACCTCTCCCCCTTTTCGTGCTGTTCTGTTTCCCATTTCCCTTTCTCTGTTTCGTGTATTCCTCTTTTCTCTTTTTTCATTATCCATTTTTTTCTTCTTTTCTTTTCCACTTTCGTGTTTCATCCATCCTTTTTATTTGTCTATCTATTTATGAATCAATCTGTTTATATGTATCGCTCTTTCTCTCTCTATCTATTTATCTATCTATCTATGTGTATATTTATCTCCCTATCTCTCTCTCTCTCTCTCTCTCTCTCTCTCTCTCTCTCTCTCTCTCTCTCTCTCTCTCTCTCTCTCTCTTCTCCTCTTTCTCTCTCTCTCTCTCTCTCTCTCTCTCTCTCTCTCTCTCTCTCTCTCTCTCTCTCTCTCTCTCTCTCTCTCTCTCTCTCTCTCTCTCTCCCTCTCTCTCCCTCTCTCTCCTCTCCTCTCTCTCTCCCTCTCTCTCTTCCTCTCTATCTCACCTTCCTACTTTCTCTCTCCACTCCCCCTCTTTCTCTCTCCATCTCTCCCTTTCTCCCTCGCTCCCACTCTCTTTCTCTCACCGCCCTCTCCCTCCCTTCTCCCCCCCACCAGATCCAGCTCGCCAGCATGTGTATGTGTGTCAGCATCAGCGCCTCCGTCAGCCTGGGATGTCTCTTCACCCCAAAGGTTTACATAGTCATCTTTCAACCGTACAAGAACGTGCGTCAGGGCTCAGGTCCTGTTAAGGTGGGTCTGCAACTTCTACGAGGTGCTTCTATGTTTTTTTTTTTTTTTTTTTTTTTTTTTTTTTTTTTTTTTTTTGAGTAGGGGGTAGGGGAAGGGTATTTGTAGTGTTTCTTTTTTTTTTTGAGGGGTGTGTTTGGGGGAGGGGAAATGATAGGGGATGTTTCTCTCTCTCTCTCTCTCTCTCTCTCTCTCTCTCTCTCTCTCTCTCTCTTTCTTCTCTCTCTCTCCTCTCTCTCTCTCTCTCTCTCTCTCTCTCTCTCTCTTTTCTTTTCTTTTCTTTTTAGTGATGTAGTTAATGGGAAGGGTAGATTTGGAATTTAGGTCGTTCGTCGAATTTTTGTTTTATTTTCGTTCAGTTAGAGTATTGTTTTATTTTTCAGTATTGAAGCCATATTAGATAAAGTTTTTTTCAGCTGCCATTTGCATAGCGGTTTTTCAATAAACACTATATCTTTTCATATTTTTATCCATAGCTGTTAGACTATTTTGCTGTCTAACAAAAGCCTCCTTTTCCCCCATCTAGTGAGACGTCTAAAGTCTAATATAGTTACGCAAATAGTGTTAATAACG
>NW_020868537.1:454894-457394 GCF_003789085.1 Penaeus vannamei
AAGAAGGGAAATACGCATTACAAGAATCATCTTTATAATTAGTACCATGAAAACTCACTCCCTAACTATCAGAATTATTTTCATTAATTATCTTTGATTCAGCAACCACGCTACTTAACACAAAATGTTGAACGCTCACTAATTTCACTGCAGTATGATGTTATGACAATATGGTTGTAATCATATAAGTACAGCTTTTGATGATCCTGCTCACAAAGGTCTCTGTACTAATCTGTACCTTTGTGATAAACGTTTTGATGATCTAGCTCTGTACAGGTCTGTTTTTTGTTGTTTTTGTTTTTGTTCGTTTGTTTTTCCTTTTTTGTTTTTCGTTTTGTTGTTGTTTGATTGTTTATTCCTTTTTTGTTGTTTTTGTTCGTTTGTTTTTCGTTTTTTGTTTTTGTTTTTTGTTTTTGTTTTTTTTTCCTTTTCGTTGTTTTTGTTCGTTTTTTTTCGTTTTTTTTTTTTTGTTTTTGTTTTTTGTTTTTTTCCTTTTTTTTTGTTTTTTCCATTTGTTTTTGTGTTGTTTTTGTTCGCATTTTTTCTTTTTTTGTTGTTTTTGTTCGTTTTTTTCGTCCTTTGGTTGTTTTTGTTGTTTGTTTGCTTTTCTTTTTTGTTAATGTTTCATTTCGGTTATTTGTTTTCCATTGCACAAAAACTACTGCTTGATAATATATGCATTTTATTTTATGACAGTATTTATAGAATACACTGTCCTTATTAGTATTAGTATTGTAGTTTGTAACATTAACCATTGCTATCTTTACTGTACATTGTAACTATTCCTACATTTCGCCACGAAGATGAACCTTTGACTTAATCTTTAAATCTGTTTTCCATAACCCATCTAATAGCCTTTCCATTAGGACATAATTACCCATTACACAACTAATTAAGGCTTCTAATATGACTATTACGCCTGGGCCAATTAACCCTTTCTATGTTATGGTCTGAGTATCCCTTGTGATGACGCTTCCCGTTAAGATATTGTTCATAACGTTTGCCTCTTTGTTCCATCTGGTCTCTGTCGCTCTGGTCTTAGTGTAATGTTCAGGGTATTGTATATTGAACCTTAATGCACAGGACGGCGACAGATGCTAAGTCTATAGAGACAATGAGCTTTCTTGAGCTTCCTTGGGCTTCCTTGGGCTTCCTCTGCATGGCTAGTGTTGCCGGGAGGAAGGGGGGGGGGCTGTGGGGGATAGGATTTGTTTTGTTCTGGGAGGTCGGACTCCTGCCTCCACTGTTGAGGTTTTGTGTCAGGAGATCCGTCAGCCCTCCAGACCATGTTAAGCAAAGACCTCTTTGACCTTCCACAGAAGTCTTATAAAGACTCGTTAAACCTTTCAGTCTGTTCTTTCAGGGTTCACAGAGCAAAAGCTACGGTCAGAGCATGCGCTTCACCTCGCGGTCCCAGACGGCGCAGTCGGTGCTCTCCACCAACCACTCGCTGCTGGCTGCGCCGCCCCCGTCTACGGTGAGCCAGCAGGTGAACGGGGACTCGCTCACGGTCACCACCCCGAGCGTGGACGAGACATCCATAACCTAGGGACGGCGCGAGGTGCTGCTCTAACTGGAGACGCACTTCGCGGTGGGGTCGGCGACCGCCCGAAGACCTCGATTCGTCTAGCGGCGGCGGCGGCGGCAACGGCGGCTCGTCAGCAGCAGGAGGAGGAGGAGCCTTCCACGCCCCCCCACCACAGCGACGACGAGAGCGCGGTAGGTGACTCGTTCGACGGCTCGGATTCGTTCGTCGGAGACTCGCTGAGCTGCGGCTCCTCGCTCGTGACGACGACGTGCGAGATGGGGAGCTGCGGCGCCTCCCTCGGGGAGACCCTGAGCGTGGTGGAGGAGTGCGAGGTCGAGGAGGACCCCTCGCCGGAGGAGGAGCAGGAGGAGGAGGACGAGGAGAGGGACGTCAGCCTCACAGACCCGGACACTTCGCCCGAAGCCAGCGCGCTCATGAACGCCAGCTCGACCCCCGCGGACGAGTCCACCTACCTGTAACAAAAGTTCCCCGAGTGGCACCCACGGCGGCCTGCGCGCGGGGGCGGGGCAGGGCGGCCTCCGCCCCTCCCCCCTCCCGTCGCAGGACTCGCTAGACACTCGGAGGACTTTTCAACCCCACCACGAAATATGTTTCCAGTCAGGCGACACCTCGGTGATCCAGCAGCGATGATCAAGCTTCCCTTGCTCTGCTCAGGAGCATCTACTGCCAACTCCGGTCAGGAAACCTCGTACGAAGTTGACTGGCAGCGGTTCCGCAGGTTCGGCCTCGTCTCGGCGAGGCGAGGCCGAGCGCAGGAGGCCGGCCGGCGCGGAGCGAGCGCCTTCGCCGGCCTCGCTCGCCCTCGAACCTGCGGGAACTTGTGGCCACGCGGGCGGCCTCCGGGCTGCCGCGACTTCCAGCTGTTCTGTTTCTTAGTTCCCCGTTCTGTGAAAGAGAGATATATACATGTACTTATATCTACTTCTCAATAAATGGTGCTGAGCTACTTTA
>NW_020868537.1:472394-475874 GCF_003789085.1 Penaeus vannamei
TGCGCTCCACAGTAAAAAAAAATGCATTAATAAAGTCACCAAAAATAAACCTCAAAGAATAGAAAATAAACCTCACGGGCAACCCAACCAACCTCCCTCCAACCCAACCTCAACCAAGCCCCTTAACCCACAGCGACAGCAAGGCCCTCGACAGACACGTCGGTGACTCCCGCGTGACACTCCTCGGCCTGGGATGACCTCGCTTATGGCTCACCTTGGCACCGGCTGCTTGATGTCATGACCTGGAGTTTTTTTTATGTAACTGCGGGAGTGATTCTTACGTCATAGGTGTTAATTGAAGTATTCGAGAGTATAGTTCGATGCAATATATATATATATATATATATATATATTAATATTATATATATAATATATATTATATATATAATATATATATATATATGTATGTATGTATGTAGCTAAATTTGTATGGAGAAGAGAGACGCAGCATTGCATACATAATAACATGAAGGTTTTAATGCAATAAGCGTTGATTTAAGTATTCAAAATCATGCAGAAATACAGCTAAGATTTTATGGGAATGAAAAAAAAATAGCATCGCATGCATAACTTATGTAAAGACGTATGTATGTATACAAAATTGTGCATCATGTGATATTGTGTGTATTCGTGTCGTTTGTTATCACGAGAGAATTTGCAAAAAGCGCATAGGACAAGTAAAAATATAGTGAGACAAACTTTTCGTTGGAATCCATATTGTGTGTGTGCACAGAAAGACAATCGTGGCAATGTATTCAGATGAGACTAAAAAAGAAAAAAGAAATAAAAAACTGCCACACTAGGAACGGAATCACACACAAAAAAAAAAAAAAAAAAAAAAAAAAAAAAAACATATGGATGAGCTCTTACGGTTTTTAATACGGTTGGTAAGGGATTCTTGATGAGTTTGAAACGTCACATTTTCCTCCCATTATATTTGGGCCAACGTTTCTGTATATAGATAGATAGATAGATAGATATTTTCAATATATAGATAGATAGATAGATAGTAGATAATAGTAGACAGATAGTAGATAGATAGATAGATAGAATAGATATATAGATAGATAGATATAGATAGATATAGATAGATAGATAGATAGATAGATAGATAGATAGATAGATAGATAGATAGATAGATAGATAGATAGGTAGATAGATAGATAGATAGATAGATAGATAGATAGATAGATAGATAGATAGATAGATAGATAGAGATAGATAGATAGATAGATAGATAGATAGATAGATAGATAGATAGATAGATAGATAGATAGATAGAGATAGATAGATAGATAGATAGATAGATAGATAGATAAATAGATAGATAGACAGACAGACAGATATGTAGACAGATAGATAGGTAAATAAATAAATATAGATATAGATACATGTATATATATACACTTATTGATATATATACATCTATGTGTGTGTGTGTGTGTGTGTGTCTGTGTGTCTGTGTCTGTGTGTGTGTGTCTGTATGTGTGTCTGTGAGTGAGTGCATACACACACACATGCACATATACACACAATAAGTCTACACGGAACACACTTGAATATACCGTTACTGATGATTTCGAAACGTATTAAATTCAATATTACGAACAGAGATCACACACTTCCTACTCGTCCAGAAGATAAAACGATTCGCCAAAACAATCTCCGCGCCAATCCCGACGTAGGTGTAGAACGCGAATCCACAAAGCCACCAAATTAAAAGACAAACGGCCGCTTTGTTAAAATTGTGCCAGGCCCGACATAATGAATTTTTCATAAATATGCAGAAATAAAGGCATATCTGTCTATATATCTGATAGATATGCATTTAATAATTTATTTGCCGGGTTGATATGCATGTCTTGACTGATAAATATGCATTTATTTCTTTATTTATAGCATATTAAGTAAACGAATATTCTAGCAAACCGGCCGAAAGTAAATGAAAAAGAAACCAACAAACCACAACAGACAGAAAGTATAAAGAAAAGACAACACGTTTATTTTCCATTTAATTTCTTAAAGCTATGACATGACGAAATGACAGTCGCCGGAAGTGGTACTGAATTCCTTTTGGGAGAAGATCGACTTGTACATCTGAATAGATAATCTTCGATACTAATTTATCATATGAATGAACAAATAACCCATAATCCATTCGAAAAATACCTTGATAAATACTAAAGACAAGCCACTGATACGTAAAATAATGAAAAAAATTATAATGAAATTATAATAATGGTAATAATGATAGTATTAATAACAACTAAATATTATTATTGATAATAGTAATAATGATAATCAATAACTAAATGGCAATGATATGATGATAATTATGACAAAATGATAGTAATGACGAAATAATAACAATAATAGAATTATAGAAATAATGATAAAATGATGATAATGATAATGATAATAGTAATGAAGATAATAATGATAATAACAATAATAATGATAAAGAATAGAGTATAAATTAACAAGCATAAACATGTAAAGAAGAAAAAAGAAGAAGAGAAAAAAGAAAAAGGAAAAGAAAAAGAAGAAGAAGAAAAAGAAAAAGGAAAAAGAAAAAAGAAGAAGAAAAAAGAAGAAAAAAGAGAAAAGAAGATGAAGAAGAAGATTTCAAGCACATCACAGAAGGGCCAACCGGCGTCCACCTCATCGCAAGTGGTCAGAAACAACAATTTTTATGTGATAAAACCTCGCCTGACTCAACCCCCCACTCCCCCACCCCCCCACCCCCACCCCGCCTCTCAATAAAGGGAATCTTGAAATTAAGTTTGGAGTTGCGACTTATCAAAATGGCGGCCTGGAGTGAAAAGAAATCTCGTCAGTCAAGTTTTATTGCTCCAATTAAACCCGCTCTCTCTTTTGTTTCTCTCTCTCTCTCTCTCTCTCTCTTTTTTTTTTTTTTTTTTTTTTTTTTTTTTTTTTTTTTTACTCTGTCTCTCTCTTTCTTTCTTTTTCTCTCTGTCTGTCTCTGTCTCTCTCTCTCCTCTCCTCTCTCTCTCTCTCTCTCTCTCTCTCTCTCTCTCTCTCTCTCTCTCTCTCTCTCTCTCTCTCTCCTCTCTCTCTTCTCTCTCTATTTCTTTATTTTATTTCTATCCCTTCTTCCTGTCCCTTTCTCCATATTGCTTTTCGCCAAGAACAACAATCATTAGAGAAAAAATCATCTCAAGCACACCCAAAATGATAACAAAAAAAACAGGATAATACACACACAAAGACAGACAAACTGATAGCTTTATATACTGATAAACCACTGGATAGATAAAATCAACAGAAAGATACCTAAACAAACTAGCCAACACACACACACACACACACACACACACACACACACACACACACACACACACACACACACACACACACACACATATATATATAATATATATATATATATATATATATATATAATATATATATATATATATATATATATATATATAATATTTATATTAAATAAGAATCAAA
>NW_020868537.1:476953-479453 GCF_003789085.1 Penaeus vannamei
CTTCCCTCCCTCCCTCTCTCTCTCTCTCTCTCTCTCTCTCTCTCTCTCTCGCTCTCTCTCTCTCTCTCTCTCTCTCTCTCTCTCTCCCTCCCTCCCTCACCTTCCCTCCCTCCTCCCTCCCTCCCTCTCTCTCTCTCTCTCTCTCTCTCTCTCTCTCTTCTCTCTCTCTCTCTCTCTCTCTCATCTCTCTATCTCTCTGTCTCTTACTCTCTCTCTCTCTTCTCTCTGTCTCTTACTCTCTCATCTCTCTCTATCTCTTCTATCTCTCTCTCTCTCTCTCTCTCTCTCTCTCTCTCTCTCTCTCTCTCTCTTCTCTCTCTCTCTCTCCTCTCTCTCTCTCTCTCTCTCTCTCTTCTCTATCTCTATCTCTATCTCTATCTCTATCTCTCCTCTCTTCTCTCTCTCTCTCTATCTCTATCTCTCTCTCTCTCTCTCTCTCTCTCTCTCTCTCTCTCTCTCCTCTCTCTCTCTCTCTCTCTCTCTTTCTCTCTGTCTCTCCTCTCTCTCCTCTCTCCTCTCTCCCCTCTCTCCCTTTCTCTCCCTCCCTCTCTCCTCTCTCCCTCCATCCCTCTCCCTCCCTCGCTCTCTCCCTCCCTCCTCTCTTTCTCCCTTATCTTTCTTTTCTTTCTCTCTCCCTGGCCTACTTGTCTCCTCACTCGTCCTCCTCCTCCTACTTTACTCCTCTTCATTCCTCATTCTCCTCTCTCCTTCTTACCCTCTGGCCTATCTCTTCTCCTCCTCTCCTCCTCTTTATCCTCCTCCTCCTGATCTACCCCTCCTCCTCCTCCTCCTCCTCTTTATCATCATCCAATCCTCCTTCCTCCTCCTCCTCCTCCTCTTCACCCTCCTTATTCCCTCTTCTCCTTAATTAGACCGTTCTCTCCAGATTCCTCCTCCTTCCTACCTTCCATCCCTCCTCTTTCCTCCTCCTTTCCCTCCCTTCTTCCATCCTAGACCTTCAACCATCCTGCCCTTTCTCCCTCACCTTATCCCCCGCCCCTTCTCCCTCCTCCCACATCGTCCTCCTATCTCTCTTCTTCCTCTTTCGCTTCCCTTTTTCTCTTCTTCGTTCTCTGCGTCTTGCTCCCTCCTCTTTTTCGTCTCCGTTCTTCTTTCTTCGCTTCCTTTTTTCAATTCTTTATTCTCTCTCTCTCTCTCTCTCTCTCTTTTTCTTTCTTTCTTTCTTTCTTTCTTTCTTTCTTTCTTTCTTTCTTTCTTTCTTTCTTTCTCTCTCTCTCTCTCTCTCTCTCTCTCTCTCTCTCTCTCTCTCTCTCTCTCTCTCTCTCTCTCTCCCTCTCTCCCTCTCTTTCTCTCTCCCCCCCCCTCTCTCTCTCTCTCTCTCACTCTCTCTCTTGATCTCTCTCTCTCTATCTCTCTATCCCTCCTCCTTCTACATCTCCTTTCTTCTTCCTCTTTCGCTTCCCCTTTTTTCGTCTTCATTCTCTCTCTCTTTCTCCCTCCTCCTTTCACATCTCCCTCATATTTGTTCCATCTCCATCTCTCTTCTTCTTCTTTCTGTCTCTCCCTTTCTTCCCCCTTCTTTTACTCGTTTTATCCTTTCTCCCTCTTATCTCCCCTCTTTTTCTCCCCTCTTCCTTTCTTCTTCTCTTCCTCCCTTTCTCCCTCTCTTCCTCTTCTCTCATCTCTCTCCCCTCCTCCTCGTTCCCCTTCACCTCTCACTCCTTTCATCTTCCCTCTTTCTCCCTTTCTCCCTCCCGTTTTTCTCTATCCCTCTTCCTCTTCTTCCTTCTCTTCCTCTCTTTCTCCTCCTCCTCCTCTTCTTTCATCTCTCTCCCCTCCTCCTCGTTCCCCTTTCACCTCTCCACTCCTCTTCATCTTCCCTCTTTCTCCCTTTCTCCCCCTTCCTTCCTTTATTCGTTTTCTCCTTCCTCTTTCCGTCCCCTCCGCCCCCCGGCAATTAACCTGCCCTCTGCAAGGACACAGAAGGCGGGCCGCTTACCGAATGTCAGAGCATTACGTGTCATCCCCTCCTTCTCCTCCTTCTTTTCCTCCTCCACCACCCTGTCTCATCCTTCTCTTCCCTTCTCTTCCTCCACCCTTTCCTCTTTCTCCTTCTTCTCTTCCTACACCCTGTTTCCTCTTCCTCCTCCACCACCCTGTTTGTCCCTTCTCCCCTTTCTTTTCCTCCTCCTTCTCTCCCTCCACCCTGTCTCCTTCTCCACCACCTCCTGATCCTCCGCTCCTCCTCCTCCATCCCCTTCCCCTCTTCCTCCCTTCCTCCTCTCTTCCCCTTTCCCTCTCCCCCCCTCCTCCTTCCTTCCTCTCCCTACTACCCCCCACTCTCCTTCCCTTCCTCTCCCCACCTCCTCCTTCTCTTCCTCTCCCCCCCTCCTTCCCTTCGTTCTCCCTACTACCCCTACCCCTCCTCCCATTTTCCTGGCAGATAAGTGGATTACATCCACCGCTTCAGAACGTGGCTTCAGGACTCGCTGTTCTAATCATTACTTTAAACAGAAATGCGTCAATGCAGTTATGTAGA
>NW_020868537.1:491953-513535 GCF_003789085.1 Penaeus vannamei
TCGTCTTCTTCCTTCTCTCTCCCTTCCCCTTCCCCTTCCTTCTTCCTCTCTCCTCCTTCCCCTTCGCCCTTTCCCCTCCCTACTTGCAGTCTCCTCCCCCAGCTCCACCTCTCCCTTCCTCACTTGTATCCTTTCTCTCCTCCTTCTCCCTCCTTCTTCATCTCCCCCCTTCTCCCCCCTTCAGTTCCCCATGTGTATCTCTCTCTCTCTCTCTCTCTCTCTCTCTCTCTCTCTCTCTCTCTCTCTCTCCTCTCTCTCTCTCTCTCTCTCTCTCTCTCTCTCTCTCTCTCTCTCTCTCTCTCTCCTCTCCCCCTTCTTTCCACACTTCTATCTCCTCTCCTCCATCCCCTTCCCCCCTTCCCTTCCCTTCCCATTTCTAGCCTCCTCTCTCTCCCTCCCCCCCTCCCTTGCTGAGTGGTAGAAGCAGCAGGTACACATTCCTGGGTGTTTTAACGAACTAATCTGAGGTGTCTGTTGGCTCTCCTTCGTTTTACGTTTAACTGTATTTCCATCTCCCAGTTTTATTAACCAGTCTCTGTCTATACTCTCTTTCTTTCTTTCTCCCTCTTTCTCTCTCTCTTTTCTCTTCTCCCCCCTTTTACTCTCTCTCCTCTCCGCTTCTCTCTGTAGTTCAACTCTTCTCCTCTTCCTTTCTCCTTTCTTCATTTTTCTCATCTTTCTCTTCTCTCCTTCCCCTCCCTTCCTCCCTCTTCCTCCCTTCCCTCCCTCTTCTCCCTTTCTCCTTCCTTCCTTCCCTTCCTCTCTCCCTTCCTTCCCTTTTCCCTTCCTCCCTCCTCCTCCCCTTTCCTCCTCCCTTCCTCCCTTCCTCCCTCTCCCTTCCTCCCCTCCTTTCTCTCTTCCTCCCTTCCTCCCTTACCTCCCTCTTCCTTCCTCCTCCTTCTCTTCCTTCCTCCTTCCTTCCCTCCCTCCCTCCTTCTCTCTTCCTCCCTTCCTCCATCCCTCTCTCTTCCTTCCTTCCTCCTTCTCTTCCTTCCTCCCTCCTTCCCTCCCTCCCTCTTTCTCCTTGTATTTGCCTGCTGGAGATGATATATTTGAGATTGGACAATGTTGTTCGTGAAGGTTTATTTACAGCCTCGGGTTCAACGGGTTTCCTTCCTTTCCTTTTCTCGCTCTTTCTCTTTCTCTTTTTTTCTTTCTTTTCTATCTCTCTTTCTCTCTGTCTATGTTTCTCTCTCTCTCTCTCAATCTCTCTGTCTCTCTCTCTTTCTCTCTCTTCCTTCTCTTCCTCTCTATCTTTCTCTTTCTCTCTCTCAGTCTTTCTCTCTCTTTCTCTCTCTCTCTCAATCTCTCTGTCTCTTTCTCACTCAATCTTTCTCTCTCTCTCTTTCTCACTCTCTTCTCTCTCTCTCTCTCTCTCTCTCTCTCTCTCTTCTCTCTCTCTCTCTCTCTCTCTCTCTCTCTCTCTCTCTCTCTCTCTCTCTCTCTCTCTCTCTCTCTCTCTCTCTCTCTCTCTCCCTCCCTCACTCACTCTCTCTCTCTCTCTCGTTTATTTACAGTCGGGTCAAACGGGTTCGTTCAATAACAAATAATTTATGAAGAAAATATGAATAAATATGTAGTGTATGAATGTATATTCACCTTTGGCGACAACCTGATCATTGTAGCTGTATTGAAAATTGATGATAAATTGTAACTGTGTATTAGTTCAGCCTTTAGAAAAGAATGATAGAAAAACATATCCAACGAATATTTCTAAAATAATCTCTTGTCCGAAAAGCAAATAATAATAATAATGATAAAATAAATAAAATAAAGCAGAGATGATAAAGAATGGTAGAAAAAATATCCAACAAATATTTCTAAAATAATTTGTCCGAAAAGAAAAAATATATCCGAAATTTTCCTTCGTTTCCCACTCCCCCTATAGATTCAAGTCCAAAAATACACACGTGTAAGGTGCATCTCCGTGTAAGTCATCTATATGAAGTATAGCGTTTGACCGACCGATTCTGTAATTTTCAGTATATGCTTAAGGTTGTTTGATGTTTGCATTTACATGAGGGTTGTTTATGCATTCAAATGCTTTGGTTAATGTTGGGTTGCATTCTCGCTGTGCAAGTCTCTCTATATATGTCTTCTTCTCACTGTCTCTCTCTCTTTATCTTTCTGTCTATGACAGTCTCTTTTTCTCGTCCTCTCTATGTTTTTCTTTTCTTTTTTTTCACTCTCTCTGTCTGTCTGTCTGTCTCTCTCTGTCTCTCTCTCTTCTCTCTCTCTCTCTCTCTCTCTCTCTCTCTCTCTCTCTCTCTCTCTCTCTCTCTCTCTCTCTCTCTCTCTCTCTTCTCTCCTCTCTCTCTCTCTCTCTCTCTCTTCTCTCTCTCTCTCTCTCTCTCTCTCTCCTCTCTCTCGCTCTTCTCCGCTCTCTCGCTCTCTCGCTCTCTCGCTCTCTCGCTCTCTCTCTCTCTCTGTGAGTGTGAGTGTGTGAGTGTGTGGTGTGTGTGTGCGTGTGGTGGTGTGTGTGTGTGTGGGCGTGTCACGTCAGTGGTGTGTGTGTGTGTGTGTGTGTGTGTGTGTGTGTGTGTGTGTGGTGTGAGTGCGTGCTCTGAGTGTGTGTGTGTCGTTGTGTGTGTGGTGTGTGTGTGGTGTGCGTGCGTGCGTGCGTCGTGCGCGCGCGTGTGTGGTGTCGCGCGTGTGTTTGCCTGTCTGTTGTACCTGTCTTAAGCATACACCATTGACCACTACAATTCGTGTGAGGAATGAATGAAATGGTTTATAACATTGAGGGTGCTAAGGGTGACAGTCTACTAAATACATCAAGGTAAATGAGATATTTTCCTGGAATAAATGCAAACTAGGGGATTTCTAGCTGTTCTGAGTTCTAGAGAATATACATGTATCCTTATGTAAATATCTCTTTGCCTGTATGTCGATGGGTTTTTTTCATCCTGTTATACCAACCTGGTCATTGTTGTTATGCTTTAATGACGATCATTTCTACGACGTCGACGATCAACTCTTATTGGAATAAATGTCCCTCTCCCTTCCTTTCTGTTTGCTCTCTGGGATCCTCCTCTCACTTCTCACCTCTTTTCCTCCTAAACCCACTCTCCATCTCCCCCTAACTCACCCTCTCTCCTCTTCCTCTGTTCCTCTCTCTCGCTCCTCTCTCCTCTCTCTCTCCCTCTCCCCTCTCCTCCCTCTTCTCCCTCTCCTCTCCCTCTCTCCCTCTCCCCTCCTCTCCCTCTCTCTCTCTCTCTCTCTCTCTCTCTCTCTCTCTCTCCCTCTCCCTCTCTCTGGGTACAGTTCAATGTCTTCGCAACATGAACTTTCAGAACAGATTTGGTCATGTCGTCTCGTAATGAACAAAGCTCCCAGCAGTGTTCTATATAAGACAATCTTACCTTATGAATATCAGCACAGATGAGATAGCTGACAGTGAAAAAAAAAGTACGAAGGAGAGAAACAACGATACTAAAAAAAATGTGGCAGAAAAATAAATGAGTGTTTGGAAATTCTCTAAAATGGGGTTACGAAATGAAAAACAAACACATCTATGATTTTCATATTCTTGTTGGAAGCGCGGGAAAAATAAAAATAGATGATGTCATGGCAGGCACCGTATATGTTCTTTATGGGATGTATTAACGTTTTTTTCCAACTTTGCTGTGCAGGTCCGTTGATTACGAAGTGAAGTGCTCAACAGTGTTCTTTCAACATGAGTAATATTAATGAATGTTTGCGTGTACAGACAACTCCTTCAGTCAGAGTCAGGCCTGCGCGTCGGCCCCCTGGTGAGCGGACAATGAACTACGCCACAGGGGGTACTATAATTTTTCTTTTTTTAATACTTTTTATTTATCTTTACATAGATTTTGTTTGGCCATTACTAACGTTCATAAATATTCTAACGGTATTTATATATTTTGTTTTCATACCTCCCTCGTTTCCTCCTCTTTTTTCGTCTTGATATCAACAGGCTTGGATAGATTATAACAAAAACACATAAGAGCTTCTTGCACCGTAAAAGATATTTCACCGAACATCTAGTGAGGCTTTTTGGAAGTAGGATACTGTATTCTGGCAAATTTCGAGATAAAAAAGGTAGTTATCTTGTTTGCTCATTCGCTGTGATGGACCCCCGCAGCTCCGGCCATTGAAGTGGCCAAGTACTCGCTGTCAGATTGCTATCCTACTCTATTACTTTTAAGTGAGCTGATATCAACAGGAACATCCCTTCAATGAAAAAATAGGGAAAAAAGAAGGAAAATAAACAAAATATAGTGATGAATGAATGAGAGAAGAGGAGGAATAAGAAGAGGAGAGATAGAGGTTGAAAAAAAGATTAAATTTGGCTAGGGTGATCGTAAACTTAGGATGCGGTAGTTGTGTCCGAAAGATTTCTGTCAGCTGAGAGACATCAAGATCGAAGATATGTGAAAAGGCATCCATTATAGATTACGTAAGGTTGCGTCTCAATCAGATTGGTTCAGATTATATGACAGGTCTCTTTGTCTCTCCGTATGTGAGTGTTCGCGTGTCTGTGTATAAAAACACGACCCTCATTCTTCATAATGCTGATATATATAGTAAATCGATAATGCTCAATGCTTATCTCATCGTGTTTGTCTTTTTTTACGTCTGTCTTGAATTGTCTTGTGCTACGACAGGTATACTGCAAATTCTTTATATATGAATAAGACTAGATAAATGTTTTTTTCTACCTGTTTTACCTATCCTACGTGCTAGGATAGATAAACCGTAAACCCTTAACAATTAGCTTATACTTTTCAGATTCATTATAAATGGATAAGACTACATAAATATAGGGCTCACTTTTGTTACAGGAAAGCAGAGGGTATGGAAGGAGTGAGGCCATAGACATATCTAACTCATATTAAAACTCAGCATTAAGACTCAGTATTAGGATTCATCTTGAATATTCGGTACAAGGTCTCAGCATCGCCACTCAGCACTGAAAGCTAACACCTACACAAAAGTTTCAGCATTATCGTTCAGCACTAATCGCTAAAGGCCCTAACACACTAGCAATTTTTCCGTTATTTTTTTGCGTTTCCGAATGAACTCCATTTGAAAATCATGGCGCTATCGGAGTGAGGTCCCGGGAATCACACGAACATTCTCATACATATTACGTTATTTTAAAGAAATATGATGATGTGTTTTGTATATACGAATGTTCTAAATATCAACATGTTTACATTCACCCATCCTATCTAATTTATTAATTGCACAACATCAACACGTCTTGGTCTGGGAGGCGTTCCGTCTGTAGCCGATCCTTGCGGAGAAAGAAATTGACGGAAAAATTGCTAGTGTGAAAGAGCCTTAAAACTCAATTGCGCAAAGTTTTAGCATTGCCAAACCGACACTAAGACCCAGCATAAACTTGGACTAGATACTTAGCTAAAGATGATAGACTCAGTACCATAACTCAACAAAACTAGCCATAAACATTCGTAAAAGACTTGGCACACCGTCTGCTCCTCAGCAAGCAATAAGAATCGATAGAACTAAAACTGTGTAGGATGTACCCGTAGGTGCTCTTATAAATGGAGGTCTATCTAACGAAAGCGAGGTAACCGATGAACAAATCCTTGAGATATAAAAGTATATAAACGATATTGTATCGTAAGTAATGTAAGATGGATTTTTTTCAGCTGTTAGGGGGAAAGATTATAATAGTGGTGATCAATCTGATAGTGCTGTTCAGTATGTTGATGATAAGAATGACAATGAGTATGATGTTGATACAGATAATGAAGATGATGAACAATTTGATGGTTAACGAAAGAGAGAAAAAGAAAAAGAAAAATACTATAAGCAAAGCCAATGATTAAATGAGAAAAAGGAATAATAAAATGAAAACGAAAGAAAAACAAAATCACATACTAAACGAAAACATGGCGATCGACAAAAGAAAAGCAACAACAAATTCAAATATTCAACAAAACAGCGTCAACAAATCTCACAGTCAAAACAACAAGCTTCCATACTCCATGTTCTGTTGAGTATATGATTTATGTTGTTCTCATTTTTTTGCGTTTCCGAATGAAAATTATGTAAACAAACGGCGTGAGGTCCCGGGAATCACACGAACATTCTCATACATATTACGTTATTTTAAATAAATATGATGATGTATATTGTATAATGGCAGTAGCCTATTTTTCACAATATTTGTTATGATATTAGTAATGGTAATCACAGACTGATAAAGGAGAACAACAACAGAAATCATATTCTCAACAGAAGAAAAAACAACAATTATGAAATACTCAACAGAGACAGATATCATATTCTCAACATAATAAAAAACAACTACAACATACTCAAAAGGAGAACAACAACATAAATCATATTCTCAACAGAAGAACAAACACAACGAAATAACAAGAAAAACAAGAGCAAGAATCCCAATTAGCGATCAATACCCGTTTTAATGATGATGTTGATGGCGAAGACGACGACGAAGCTGACGGCGATAAGAGCGGTGATGACAATAATCAAAGCGGCTGGATTTGCATATAGATATTCTTGTTTGAAAGGAACTTCTCCCCCCTCACTCTCCCTCCCTCTCCCTCCTATCTTCTTCCACTTCTCTTCTCCCAACTTCCTCCTTCCCCTGTACTCCCCCACTTCTTCCTTCATTTACTCTCCACCCCATCCCATTCCCTGCTCTTCCCCACCTCCTATTCTCCCTAACTCCCTCCCCTCCTCTCTCCCCACACCTCCTCCCCTACTCTTGTCCCACCTTCCCCTAGTGTCCCCCTTCTCCCCCATCCACCTACCCTAATTTCCCCCACCTCCCCCCCTACTACCCCCTATCATCCTCCCCAATTACTTCCCCCACTCCTTCCCTACTCTTTTTCCCCACCTCCTTACTCCCCCCTTCTCCCTCTCTCACCTACCTCGCCTACGCTACTCTCCCTCACCTCCCTCCCCTATTCTTCCCCCATCTTCCCCTATTGTCTTCCCTTCTCCCTCTCCCCACCTCTTTACTTCTCATCCCCCAATTTCCTCCCTGCTTCTCCTCATCTTCGCCCCTACTCTCCTCCACATTCCTCCCCAACTGATGATAATGGAATAAAATAGAAATGATAACTGTAATCATTGTAGTGATATAAATGATGGTATTGATATTGTGATAATAATTAATAGTAGTGGCAGTAGCATATTTTAACAATATTTGTTATTGCAGTAACGATAATTCACAGACTACTGTGAATGATCTGTCATCTATTCTCTTCTCACTCTACTCTCTCTCTCTCTCTCTCTCTCTCTCTCCTCCTCTCTCTCCTCTCTCTCTCTCTCTCTCTTCTCCTCTCTCTCTCTCTTCTCCTCTCTCTCCTCTCTCTCTCTCTCTTCTCTCTCTCTCTCTCTCCCTTCCTCCCTCCCTCCCTCCCTCCCTCCCTCCCTCTCTCCTCCTCCTTCCCTCTCCCTCTCCCCTTCCCTTTTACTCCTCATTTCCTCTCCCTCTCCCTTCCTCCATCTCCCTTTCAACCTCTCTTCTTTTCCATCCTATCCTCTTCCGAACTTTATTATTCCGTAATTCCACCTACACCCCCTACCCCCTCTTTAAAAAAAATCATTTTAATCCGAGCACGTATACAGGGAGCTACAAATATTTTAAAAAAAAAGGCAGTGAGGCAATTGGCAACGACCGTGTAATTTGGCCAACAGTGTATCATAATGTAAGGTCAGTTGTTTATGTCCCGTCCGCCTACAGTGTTTGGTGTAACCTGTCATTTCGTATGCTAATCCTTGTCTGCGATTGGTCAGGAATGCAGGTGGAGGTGGATTAGGAAAGGGGGTAAGGGGGAGATGGTAGAGAAGGATGGTAGGGGAGTTTTAGGGTGTGTGTAGGGTAGGGTGAGGGAGGAGGATAGAGATTAGGTGGAGTGGGGGGTTGGGAGGATTGACGGGCGTGGTGGGTGGGTGAGGAAGTGATTGGAAGAGGGGAGGAGGATTCTGAGGGAAGGTGACAAAGCTAGGGAAGAAGGAAGAAGAGTTGGGGAATTGAGTATTGAAATTGTGTGATAGATCCTGTCTCTTCTCTCCCCTCCTCTCTCTCTTCTTATAGGCTCTCTCTTAAATCTCTCTCTCTCTCTCTCTCTCGACTCTCTCTGATCTTTTCTCTCTCTATCTCCTCCCTCTCTCTCCTAGAACTTGTCTCTCTTCTCCCCCTCTCTCTCTCCCTCTCCCTCCTTCTCGCTCTATCTCTCTCTTCTCTCTTCCTCTCTCTCTCTCTCTCTCTCTCTCTCTCTCTTCTCTCTCTCTCTCTCTCTCTCTCTTCTCTCTCTCTCTCTCTCTCTCTTTCGTTTGGTTTTTTTATTATATATGAATATATGTACATATCACATATAGATACATATGCATATAGATGTATGTTTTTTAACAACATGCGCTACACATTTTGTGTTTAACATACAGAACACTTACTTCTCATTTTGGGGTGTTATAGCCATCATATTTTTGCATTAATTCGAACGAAATACAGAATATGGGAAATTTCAAAACGATTTTCTTTTTTTCGGGACCCAGGTGGCTTTTTATATAACGTTTTTTTCTAAAATAATCAGTAAAACCTCATTCCTTTTCCCGTTATGAAAAAAAAAGTTTTTTTTATTACTTGCATTTACAAATGTTTAACTCGTTTTAACTTCTTATTTTCTAAGCTTGCATCTAAGAGATTTTTTAAACTATATTTCTTTAAGCTGTTACATCAACTATAACCTTAGAAAAAATAAGTTGGACTTTCTCGATATATCATTTTCGAAACGTGTTTTTTTTTTTTTTTTTTTTTCCTTTTTGAAACAGGACATAATTGATGTACCTGATCTCTTTCAGATAAACTGGAAGTGGGTCTTTACCGCGGGTGGAGTCCGGTTGAGGAGAATGAATATCCTTTGTTTTTTATTTTGGTAAATAACAAGGATAGGAAAATAAAGATTTCTGAGGATGGGACCTGAAAGGTAAGTTTGCTCTTAGGATTTTGCCGGAGGGTTTCTCTGGGTGTGTAGAATGTGTGTGCGGAGATTTATGTGGGGGGTTTGAGAGGCAGGTGTAGTGATGTACATGTAGACAAAGATGGGGGTATGTATGTATATAGACATACATACGCGCGCACACGCACACGCACACACGCACACACACACACACACACACACACACACACACACACACACACACACACACACACACACACACACACACATATATATATATATATATATATATATATATATATATATATATATATGTGTGTGTGTGTGTGTGTGTGTGGTGTGTGTGTGTGTGTGTGTGTATATACATAGATATATATACATATACATACACATATATACACATACATACATATATATATATATATATATATATATATATATATATATATATATATATATATATATATATATTACACATACATATGCATATACACATAACACTGAAAAAGAAAAAAGTAAAAAAAAGGAAAATGTACCCAACCTTATCTGTAACGCGGTGTGAAAGATAAGCATCAGCTGACGTCGGGAATCGGTGTTCTCCGTTTTTTGCCGCGCGAGAAAACGGCTTTTGCAAGGAGACGGAATTGCATGTCCGCTGCATGTGGGCATTTGTGGGAGGATGGAGAGGGAGAGGGAGGGAGGAGAGGGAGAGGGAAGAGAGGAGTAGAGGAGAGAGAGAGAGGGAGTAGGGAGAGAGAGAGAGGAGGGTAGAAGAGAGGAGTAGGGAGAGAGAGGGATTTAAAGATTTAAGATTTAGTTTTAATTCTATTTATTACATTGGATATTCTTTGCTGTGACATGCTGTCTGTTTTATTTTGCCCAAATCTCCCCCTGTGTGCAAGGAGTGGCCGGGGTTACCACTCACTGGCCGGGCGGGGGATCGAACGCAGGTCCGCTAGATTGCTAGACCAGCACCTTACCGCTGCGCCAGCATAGCACGAGGAGTAGGGAGAAGGAGAGAGAAAGAGGGAATGGAAGAAAGGGAGAGGAACAAAACGAGAGAGGAAGAGAGAGAGAGAGATGGTGGAGGGTGAGACCGAGGAAAAAGACAAATGCATACAAATGAAATCACACGAGGATGGGTTTTGTGTGTGTGTGTTGATAAATCGATAGTTATATAGACTGAAGACAGAAGGCAGGCGGACAGAGACTAAAAGACGAATAGAATTAAATTTATATATAATTAGAGACCAAAAGACGAATATAATTAAATCTATATATAATTAAATGATAAAGCATATTAAAAGAAAAATCTGGTTCCTCATCAGCGCCCGCACCTGAAAATCGCCGCCCCATCGCTCTCTCTCTTTCTCTCTCTCTCTTTTGTTCGACGAAAATGCGTCAGAAGAGCACACCGTTCGCAAAATGTCTTAAAAGTATATCTGTCCGAACTGCAACGCATGTTTCAATTTACCTTTCTGTCTTTGTTAGTCGCTAAAATGGAAAATATGTACCTGTGGCACCAGTGGGTCTTGCCCCGAGGAGTGACCAATAATGAAATCTGTCTTCGAGCTGTAAAACTAAAAAAAAACTCAAATGCGCTGTGTATCTACCAGTTATTAGCTGTATTTTCATTAAAAATTGCATTTTTATACATGCTGAGTTGCCCATTTTATTGATATTGCCTATAAAAAGTAATCTTATTTGGCCTCTATGCAACAATTACGAAAAATCGCATGATGTATTTGGATTTTGAAAAAATTATGAGGAAGTGGGATTCTTTTAATAGGCCTAATAAAGATGATTTGATGTATGACCTCAAAGTTCTACCCAGGGAGAATGTAGGAGTGATAATGATAATGATGAGGAGACAGTTCGATTGCAAGAAAGAAGACATTAACAACGTTGATTTAAGTGGTAATAACACAACGATAGCAATGATAAATATCGAAATGTTTGTATGTTGTCTGTTTGAAATAAGTAAACAAAAGTAAATAAGGCATAGGGATAGACAGAGAGAAATGCTACGAGTGTTGAGTAGATATGTGAAGTGAAAATTTAAAAGAAAAAAATGCAGAAATTATATATAATGTATATGATATCACACATGAGTAGTTTTTAAAAAATGAGTCGACAACGAATTTCAAATAAATCATTGAAGTCGCGTAAAATGAAAGTGAATGTAAGTAAAATGGAAAAAAATACTCTTACCACAGAAGTAATAAAACAGTGCCTTGAAGCACAGACAGAAAAAAATAGTGAAAAGAGAAAGAGAAAAGCAAAAATATTATGGGGCCATCAACTTAAGCGGTTAAGAGACTAAAAAAAAAAAAAAGCAAAATGTGTAAAACTAGCTTTCAGGATGCAGAAAAATTGCCGGTGAATTGAAATAAGTTGCTAATCAGCAGTCACGCTAAAATTTTGTATGGATGTAGTACAAGACCGTGAGTGCAGCCTTAGTCTTATATAAAGCCTGTGTTAAGGTAGCTCATTATTTGAATTTAAAGCAGGAAATCAGCTGGAAATATCGTAACATTTGTTAAGAACATTACAAAAAAGGAAGATATATCATAAAATCCACGAGGAAAAATTGCTGACATGAAAATAGGAATTATCTAAAGGCACATTCTCAGTACTTGTTTTTTTTCAGCAATCCTTATAATGCTGGTTCGTTAAAGATAAATCATGGATATACACTTTGGGGAAGTAAAAGACCATTTTGATAACATACTTTTCGTAATTAATAATTCCTAGCCAGCCAAAACATTAGATTTTAACTTAAACATTCCCTTCCCCAAACTGTGCGAAATTTTGGTGACAAACCAACCCACAGATTAGAGAATAGACAAATATGGCTGACGACATAATTTCCTCCGTTAATTAAGCCGGGTTCACGATACTCTTTCTGCGTGATAAGAAGTCAACCTTCTCTTTTCTTTCTTTTTTTAAGATACGATGGTATGAGTAACAATGAGAATTTAGAAAAAGCGTAAGATATAGAAATTCACAAGCAATATTATCAATAAGAGAGACCAGAAAGGTACCTAATTATATACTCGCAAAGAATGTAACTGAAAATATTAAATCCGTATGTCACCTTGACAGACTATAGCCATCGGCAACCGCTTTCAGTTTATATCACATTTTATTACAATTTTAGATTAGATCAGACAAAAATAATCTTTATTTATACTCTCACTCTCTCTCTCTCTCTCTCTCTCTCTCTCTCTCTCTCTCTCTCTCTCTCTCTCTCTCTCTCTCTTCTCTCTTCTCTCTCTCTCTCTCTCATCTCTCTCTCTCTCTCTCTCTCTCTCTCTCTCTCTCTCTCTTCTCTCTCTCTCTCTCTCTCTCTCTGTCTCTCTCTCGTCNCATTATTATTAATCACAACAGCATCAATAATAATGATAAAATAACAATGATATAGGTAATGGTAATGTAATGTTAACTGCAATAATGACATATTCTACAAATGATAATAAAAGTAACAACAATGAACAAATGCCACCAATGACAAGAATGTTTAAACAATAATGAATTTGTTTCAGATAAGAACGCATGATTGATAATAATCTCTCTCTCCCTGTTTCTCTCTCTCTTCTCTTCTATTTTCTTCTCTTCTTATTCTCTCTCTCTCTTATCTTATAATCATCATCATTATCTGGATTTGTATCAAATTCATTGCGTAGAACTAGTATTGTTTTTACCCTTTTTACAGTTATCATAATCATTATCATGAAGGGAAACAAAATTATATTTATAAGTACTCATTTATCTTTTTATATCATGTTATTGTAAATTCACTTATAATTGTTACCTCCGTTATTGCCATCTTTACTGTAATTATTCTTTAAACCTTAATCTTCACTGCTACTGCCGTTGCCTGAGCATCATCATTATATTATTACTATTCCTGTTCTTGTTTTTTGTTTTATTTTTATTAACATCATTATTAGTATTCTTTGCCATCGTTATCTCAATAAAGATGACTATTACAAATAACTAAAGGAAAAAATAAAAAACTCAGATATAGACTCCGCCGGGAGTCGAACCCGGTGTTCCCGCTTTAGAGGCGGCTGCCTTTCCGTTACACCACAAAGACTTGGAAAGAACGTAGAAGTTCTATTAGCCTTAGAACGATTATTGCTGTCGTTGTTTATAAATATATATGTTTGTTTATTTCTTTGTTTATTCACCTATTTTCCTCTGTTAGTCTATTCCTTCCCGGAAGTTTGTATAAGGATGATACTGGAAGCAGGCTCTATCGGATCGGGGTATTTTTCCGTGTGTTTTAATAATGGCAGTGACTGTTATGGCGATAAACAAATGACAATATTACTATAACGAATGATTAATATATGACAATAATTATGATAATGATACCGATAAGGAAATCACAAATTTGATAATAATAATGATTCTGTTAAGACAAAAGTAACAACGATTATATATATAATGATAAGGAATTATGTAATGGTTTTAGACTATACATCTGTTATTACTTTAGCAATAAAAGAAATCAAATAAACAATGATATATAAAAATATACGTACATCATTTAATAACAGTAATATTTAATCTCTCTCTGCCCCTGTCTCTCTCTCTCTCTCTCTCTCTCTCTCTCTCTCTCTCTCTCTCTCTCTCTCTCTCTCTCTCTCTCTCTCTCTCTCTCTCTCTCTCTCTCTCTCTCATGCTTTTATCCGTTGATGTTGGCTGTTTTTAACCTTCAGTTTAAAGTGATTTCAATTCTTGTATGCTGACATAAGAGAATGGAAGATGAGCATCGTGAAAACGTATTGAATAAGTAACAAACATCAAATGAAGGTTAAGATTCCCTACACATGTAACGCAGCAAGAATTAAAGCACACAAATAGATTTTCACTGTGGTTTTAACACCAGTAAGAGAGAATGAGAGAGAGAGAGATAGAGAGAGAGTTAGATAGATAGATAGATAGATAGATAGATAGAGAGAGAGAGAGAGAGAGAGAGAGAGAGAGAGAGAGAGAGAGAGAGAGAGAGAGAGAGAGAGAGAGGGGAGGGAGAGAGAGAGAGAGAGAGAGAGAGAGAGACTGGAGAAGTGAAAAGAAAAAGAGATGTAGAGAAAGAGGAGGTTGAATAGAGACACTCCCAAACACTCATTTTGCTAAAACGGAAATAAAAGTGAACACAGTATCTATTCCCACCGGAAACAATGAAATATAGTCCATATGTTTCTTTTTCAACACTCTATCATATTTATCGTAAGCAAAGAGGGAGAGGTACATACACACAGGTAGTGAGAGGGAGAGCTGGAGAAAGAGAGGAGTAGAGAGAGAGAGAGGAGAGGGGCGGAGAGAGGGGCGTCAGGCAGAGAGAGATACAGAAACGGATAAAAAAGAGATAAACATATCTATATATAAAGAGAGAAAAGATGGAAAGTTTGAAAGAGGTAGGCACATAAAGACTATTCATTTTTATTCTGAAAAAAAAAACACAACAATGATATTAGTAATCAAATGTTTCTTAACAATGGAAAAGCTATAATCTAGTCTACTTACATTTCGTCCTTAAACCAAAAAAACAATAAAACAAAAAATGTTACAGCAACTGCAAGGGAATTAGAATTAGAAAACGAACGATTGTCGCTTGTCAATTAACTACACAAGATCTTTAACACTGAGTAGGCCTATCATTATAAATGTTCTTATTGATGCTAAAATACATTACAGCCTATATATGTATGAAGTTCATATATATATAACAATTATATTCATCATGAGCAAGACTAAAACCATTTGCGAAAGAAACGCACATACCTGTACACATTAAAATTCGTAATCATTGTAATTATCGAGTCACTGAGAATTATTCTCGTGTAAAAATCAAGAAAATGCCGTTATTTCTAAGCAACATCAATCACAGCAGCATCAATGGCATTAATAATGATCATAATGGTAAAAAAATTATAAAGATAACGATATTGATAATGGTAAAGGTAACTGCAATAATGACATATTCTAAACATGAAGTAAGAAGTAACAACAATGAACGAATGCTAACAATAAGAATGGTAAAACAGACGTGAAAACTATCTCCGCCGGGAGTCGAACCCGGTATTCCCGCTTTGGAGGCGGCTGCGTTAGCCGTTACACCACAGATACTTGGAAAGAAGTATGTAGAAGAAATACTTATCCATAAAAGGATTTTTGCTGTTGTTCTTTACGTACGTCTTATGATAAGTTTGTTTCTTGATGATGATATTGGAAGCAGGCTTTCTCGGATTAGGTTATTTTCCCCCATATTTTTTTTATAATGACAATGACTGTTATGGCGATAAACAAATGCCACTAATACTGCAACTACTAATTGAAATATAGAAATGATAATAATTTTGATACCGAAAAGGAAATCACAAATTTGATAATAATAATGATTCTGATAAGAGAAAAGTAACAACGACAATAATATCATGATAAGAAATTATGCAATGGTTTTAGACTATGAGCCGGTTCGGTAAAATTATCCAGACTGATAAATATGCATTTATAACTTTATCTATGCATGTCAAATATACGAATATTCTTTGGGCAAGGCCTCGCACAATTTTAGCAAACCGGCCGTAAATATCTATTGTTACTTTAACAATAGAAGTGATCATAACAATGATATAGAAAATACATACATCATTTGATAACGATAATATTTAATCTCTCTCTCTCTCTCATGCTTTTATCCGTTGACTTTGGCTATTTTTGACCTTGAGTTTGAAATGATATTAAAACTTCCATGATGACATAAGGTAATGGAAGATAAGCATCGTGAACACGTATTTAGATAAGAAACAATCTTCTTAAAGGTAGACTACCTGCAAATGTAACACAGTAAGAATTAAAACCCACGAATAGATTTACCATCAACAAAAGATGGAGAGACAGTGAGAGAGAGAGAGAGAAAGAGAGAGAGAGAGAGAGAGAGAGAGAGAGAGAGAGAGAGAGAGAGAGAGAGAGAGAGAGAGAGAGAGAGAGAGAGAGAGAGATGGAGAAAAAGAGAGAGAAGTAGAGAAGATATACATATATTTTATATAGAGAGAGAAAGGTGTAGAGAGGGAGAGGTAGACACATAAGGACTATTCTTAAAAAAAAAAAAAAAAAAAAATCTGATGTTAATGATGAAAATGTTTCTCATCAGTGGAAATGCTATCATTTACTCTACGTACTTTTCGTCCTTAAAACCAAACCAAACAAAAAGATACTACAGCAACTGCAAGGGAATTAGACGCGAAGGATAGAAAACGAACGATTGTCGCTTGTCAATCAACTAGACAGGGATCTTTAACACGAAGTAGGCCTATCATTATTAATGTTCTTATTGACAATGAAATACATTACAACCTATATTTTCATGAAATCCATATATATAAACAATTATATTCATCAGGAGCAAGAGTAAAATCATTTACGAAAGAAACGCACATACTTGTACACATTCAAATTCGTGATTACTGTATTAGTCAAAAAATAACAATAATTAAATAGCAATAACAATTACCATCTTTACTTAACAGTTATGATAATGATATTATTTTCATTATCAATAACAAAGACAACATTTATAATAATGGTAGTAATAATATTGACAACGATAATAATGATGGTAATAGTAAATATATACAAAATAATTATAATAATAATGGTATTGGTAACTGCAATAATGACATATTCTAAAAATGATAATAAAAGTAGGAACAATGAACAAATGCCACCAATGATAAGAATAGTATAACAATGCTAATGATTGTGTTACCAATTAGAAAGGATGATGTTGATAGTAAACTATGATAGTAATAATAATAAGAGGATTGATCATGATAACAACAATTATGAAAAATAATAAAAAGATATAGCAAAGATTTTAGATATAATTGTGTTCTGTAATCTCCCTCTCTCTTTCTGCTGTTATAATTATATTAATAACAATAGCGATAATAATGATTTAAAAAATAACAATAATATCAAAATGTCAACAAAATTACCGTCTAATAAGGGTAAAAGCATATGATAACAATAAATAACTAAATAAGAGTATTGTCCCCGCCGGGAATCGAACCCGGTGTTCCCGCTTTATAGGCGGCTGCGTTACCGTTACACCACGGAGACTTGGTTAAAAATCCGCAGTAGAAATAATTAAGCACAGAAGGATTTGTTTGGAGGTGAGGAATTGTTTATATACATCTTGTAAGTTTGTTTGTTTCTTTGTTTATTCATTTATTTTCCTTTGTTAGTCTATTCCTTTCCGTAACTTTGTATAATGATGATACTGGAAGCAGGCTTTCTCGGATTAGGTTATTTTCCACCATGTGTTTTAATAATGACAATGACTGTTATGGCGACAAAGAAATGCCACAAAATATGGAGTTGATAATGATAATGATTCTGATAATAAGACAAAAGTAACACAGATGATAATATAATGATAAGTAATTTTGTACTGGATTTAGACTATATATCTGTTGTTACTTTAGCAATAAAAGTAATCAAATCAACAGTGATATAGAATAAATATTCATCATTGATAACAATAATTCTTTCTCTCTCACTCCTTCTCTCTCTCCCATGCTCTTATCCTCTGACGTTGGCTAATTTTGGCCTTAACGTTAAAAGGATTTCAATACTTATAAGGCAAAATAAGGCAATGGCAGATAAGCGTCGTGAAGATGTAATCAAAGGATTAACAAACATATCAAATGAAGGTTGACTCCCCACATATGTAACACAGTAAGAATTGAAACCCACAAAAATAGATCGTAAATATGCTTATAACATCAGCAAAAGATTGAGAGAGGGAGACAGAGAGAGGGGGGGGGGAGTGGAAAGAAAAATAGATGCAGAGAAAGAGAGGAAATGAAAAGAGAAACACTCCCAAAAACAGAATTTGCTGGAAAGGACACAACGATACTGGAAATATAAGTGAACACAGCATCTACTCCCAAAGGAAACAATAAAATCTAGTCCATATAAGTTTCTTCTTCAACAACATATAATATTTATCGTAAGCAAAGAGGGAAAGGCACATAAACACATGTAGGGTGAGAGATAGCTGGAGAAAAAGAGAAAGAAGGGCGGAGAGAGAGAGGCGTTAGGCAGAGAAAGAGAAATATAGAAACAGATAAAGAAAACGAGAAGATGAGATATGCATATATTTATATAGAGAGGGAGAAAGGTGGAGAGTTTTTAGAAAGGTAGACACATAAAGACCATTTTCTTCTGAAAAAAAAAAACAATGATATTAATGAACAAAATGTTTCATATCAATAAAAATGCTATCGTCTAATCTACGTACACTACAGTAACTGCATTGAATTTCACTCAAAGGGAATTAGACGCGAATGAAAGGAAACGAACGATTGTCGCTTGTAAATCAACTACAAGGGGATCTTTAACGCTTAGTAGGCCTATCATTTTTAATGTTCTTATTGATGATAGAATATATTACAACCTATATATTCATGAAGACCATTTATATAAAGAATTATATTCATCATGAACAAGAGTGAAAACATTTACGAAAGAAACGTACATATTGTACATTTTAAAATTTGCAATTGCTTTAAACAGTACTCGTGTAGAAAAAAGGCTGCTATTTGCAAGGTGTTTATTTGTACAGCCTAAATCTTCACATGTTCATAACACACTAAGGTTTTATACATAAAGATGAACAACAATGCTCGGGATGACCGTATCGTTAACTATTATGATCTGAGTACCATATTATTGAGAACATGAAGGTGAGAGATGCGTACAGATTGCGGTCGTCGAAATGAAGGACTCATTCAACAAGTGAAAACTAATTATCTGATGTGAATCTGAACGATATATTTAGAGCAGTCAGCTTGAAATCAGCGAGCAGTTCTTTAGCCTGCGAGCGAGAGATAGATATCAAGCGTGGGCAGAAACAGCATGAAGTGGCTTCTCTGTCTCGTTCGCTTGGATTTTTTTGCGACTTAATGAATTAGAGTGTATGAATTCTCTTTCCTTTCTCGTCACTTTTGCATAATTATTGTCATTATCATTATCATTATTACTGCTATTTCAATTAATATTATCATCTTTATTATTGCTATTATTATCATTATCGCTGTTGTTGTCATTGTTCTAGTATTCTCATGATCGTCATCATCAGCGTAATTATTAATGTTCTTCCTTTTCATTATCATTTTATATGAATGTTATCATAATAATTTTATTATCATCTTCATTATCATTTTTATTCTTTCTTCTTCATATTTTTACTCTTATTACTTTCATTATCAATATCATTATCACTATTGTTATTATCATTTTGATAATTAGTATCATTGCTATTTTCATTATTATCATTATCATCATCATTAGTATTACTATCATCATTAGTATTATGATTATTGTTATTGTTATTATTATTAGTGTTTATGATTTATAAACAAATTCAAATATTCACAAATACTGATGTGCAGACATTTTAAAGATACATATCAGTATTTCAGGTGCTGTTGCATACTCTTTTTATTCGATAGATTAGAGCAATATGAGTAGTGATGATAGGGACAGAATAGCCTCACCCCCATGGGTCCCCCCCTATGTACCTAACGTGTCATAATAGGAAGTGACCTAATGACTTCCGGAAGTAATTACTGTAATCGATTACGGGAAATCAGTAACCTTGACTAATGATGGAGAACACACACACCTGAAGGGGTGCCCCCCCTCCCTTTCCTTTCCAAAACAACAATAATAATAATGAGAATACGAGAAAGAGGAAGAAGAAGAAGAGGAAGAAGAAGAAGAAGAGAAAGAGAACAACAAACAAACATGGATCCTGTTGCCGCAGGTCAAACTATCATCCTAAGAGCAGGTGTCACAGGTTCCACCACCCCAACCCCTCACCCAAAAACACCTTGGACACAGCAGCCTCACCCCCATGGGTCCCCCCCTATGTACCTAACGTGTCATAACAGGAAGTGCCCTAATGACTTCCGGAAGTAATTACCGTAATCGATACGGGAAATCAATAACCGTGACTAATGATGGAGAACACGCACACCTGAAGGGGTGCCCCCCCATCCCTTTCCTCTCCAAAACAACAATAATAATAATAATAAGGAGAATACGAGAAAGAGGAAGAAGAAGAAGAAGAAGAAGAAGAGGAAGAAGAGGAACAACAAACAAACATGGATCCTGCTGCCGCAGGTCAAACTATCATCCTAAGAGCAGGTGTCACAGGTTCCACCACCCCAACCCCCTCACCCAAAAACACCTTGGACTCACCAGCCTCATCCTATGACTACCCTCTTATCCGCTATGCACATACCTGACGTGTATAACAGGAGTGACTTAATGACTTCCAAGAAGTAATTATCATAATTGATTACGGGAAATCAATAACCGTAGCTAATGGGGAATAATACGCACACCAAAACAGGTGTCCCCCAACCACCAAGTCCCCCACCCCTTCATTCCCACCGCCCTCCAGGTCATGCGCAAAATTAAGCCATTACCGATGTGAGTCAGGTCAGCGAAATCAATAACAGCATCTATTCGTCATGTTTGAACATATGGGATGGCCTACATTGTCTTAAAACATCTCAATAATAAAGTTATCCCCTCAGAAGTCAGGCACAGACACTAATTAATCAGATATTCACAGTTTGTTCCCCACAATCGAAAAGCACCTCGTTTATAAGTATAGAGTTCAGCGGAAAGGAGTATAAAAATTCGTTGTACTCAATATGTCTTTATTTTCCATCATTAAAAGCCCTCTAGCTAGTGATAGTTAAGAAGCGTCTCATTGATCACCCTTTCACTAATGACGGCCGTTAATAATTAAAGGAAGGCCTGCTCAAACACAGGTCAGCTGCATCCTGAACAGATGTCAGGTCAACTGCAGAGTCTGGGAGATATCGATTAAATAATTACTTTTCCTTCCTTGCTGTGTTTCAACACTCTCAAAGCATCTTAGATATACGAATCTAAATTTAATGAAAAAAGATTATAAACATCTCTATACTAATTATCATATTTTTTTTATATTCCTCTTGTATAAACACAAAATGATTTAATAGAATTCATTATAAAACGTCAAATAGAAATGCACACATCTGTCACCCGTTGGCATTCCCCGCGATATAAAAAGGGTGGAAACTCGACCACTAAACATTAGTACATCTTGCCTTCCCCTGTGATAGCACTCACAATGGCTAACATCAAGCTTCACTGCCAGCTCTGTGGAAAGAAGCTGTCCAACAACCACCTTTGCTTGCTGTGTTCAGGTTGCAACCAACACATTCCCTCAGCAAGGCTGCATTACCACCGTCAACAATGCATTCGAGGTAAGCTAATTCATACACAGTGAAATCTGAGTATTAAAGTATGGGTAGACATGAAAATTATTGAAAGATAGTTAAGACCTACAGCAGAATACGCCTGAAAGACGTCTGCCCATGCGGCAAATGATTAACCATATACTTAATTCCTTACAGCAGGTGCTGGAAAGGGGTCTAAAGGTTCTAAGATCGCCACTCACCGATCGTCACATACCACACCAGGCAAGTTCTCACAAAGACGGTTTTGAGGAGTGAATGTTGTATAACCCCCTCCTCGCATTATTGTGTAATAACTGTGTTTATGTTGTATAACCCCCTCC